>JAJIBD010022592.1:0-18955 GCA_021461705.1 Cryptotis parvus
GCCTGTATGCCATGAAACATGAGAATCTAGAAGAAATGGACAATTCAGTGAAGTACTGTAACCTCCATTTGCTTTGAAACAAGAAGACCTACAATACCGGAATAAAGCCTATCACCGACCAGGAAGTAAAAACAGCCAATTTAAAGTCTGCCCAAACACAAAAAGCCCAGGTCTGGACAGAGTTTCTGCACTAGTGAACTTTACCAAACCTTTAGGAGGACCCACCTGCCAGTCCTTTTCAAGCTCTTTTCAAGAAATAGAAAAAACAGAAACGCTCCCAAACGCTTCTACGAGGCACATCACTAGTACCAAAGCAGGGGAGAGACAACACATAAAAAGAAAAGCAGAACGAGTCTGATGAGCCTTACGGTTGCTAGATCTTCCAACCAATTGATAGCAAACAAATCCAAAGACTCCTCAAGAAGATTGCTACATCATGACCAAGTAAGTTCATCCCAGGAATGCAAGGTAGTTCAACATTCCCATCAGATCAATCAACATAATACATCTACATCAATAAAAAAAAAAATATAGCAACTACATAATGATCTCCTATCAATAGGCGCAGAAAGCATTTGACAAGATCCAGCACCCGTCGCGATTAAACCTCCAAAAATGGCAATTGAAGGGACTTTTCCTCAAGTGGTTACAGCCATCTCAAAAAGACACAGCAGAGCATCATTTCTCAATGGGGAAAAGTTGAAAGCCTTCCCCCTGAGATCCAGGGACAAGACAAGGTTGCCCACTCTCACCTCTTTTATTCAATATGATACTGGAAGTACTTGCCGCCTAGCAATCAGAGAAGAAAAGGACATCAAGGAGCATCCAGATAGGCAAGGAAGGAAGTCAAGCTATCATTATTTGCAGATGACATGATATTATGCAAAGAACCTAACACTCTACCAAAAACTCCGATGAAACAATAGGAGCGCATATAGTAGAGTGGCGGGATACACAAAATCCAACGCCCTAAATTGAGGCTCCTATATACAAATAAAGAGAAGAAAAGGGATATTAGGAAACGAGTTTCGCATTCTGGTGTGCCACAGAAAATCAAATCCTAGGAATCCTTACCCAAGTATGCTTAAAGGACCTGTACAAAAAACTACAAGACACTTTTGCTCCAAGAGATGAAAGAGGACACAAGGAAATGGAAACACATTCCCTGCTCATGGATGGGAGAATCAACATTGTCAAAATGGTAATGCTCCCTAGAGCTCTGTACAGATTCAATGCAGTCCCCAATAAGGATACACCGCTGACATTACCTCAAAGAAATTGACCAAATACTCCTGAAATTTGTATGGAACAGTAAACCCCCCAAGGATAGCTTAAAGCAATCCTCGGGAAAAAAAAATGGGAGGCATCACGCTTTCCCAACTTCAAACTGTACTACAGGCAGTAGATAATTAAAACAGCATGGTATTGGAATAAAAACAGAGCCTGTGGACCTATGGGAAGAGAATTAGGTATCCTGACACCGCCAACCTCAAACACCTGATCATTTTTAATCTTTGATAAAGGTACAGGGAGTCTAAAATGGAGTAGAAAGACCTCTTCAGCAAGTGGTGTTGGGAGAAAACTGGGCAGCGACATGTAAAAATGAATTTGGACCTGTGTCTAACACCATGCACAAAAATCAGATCAAAATGGATTAAAGATTCTCAATATCAGACTTGAATCCATAAAGTACATTGAAGAAAATATAGGAAAAACCACTCCACGACATTGAAGCTAAAGGCATCTTCCAAGGTGAAACATCACTAACAAAGCAACTAGAAGAAAAGATAAACATATGGGACTACATGAGACTAAAAAGCTTCTGCACCTCAAAAGAAACAGTGAGCTAAGATACAAAAGCAGTCCACAGAATGGGAAAGAATATTCACCCAATACCCACACATCTGATAAGGGGTTAATATCCAGGATATATCAGGCACTGAGTAGGAACTTTACAAGAAAGAAAACAAACAACCGCCATCAAAAATGGGGAGAGAAGAAATGAACAGAAACTTCAGCAAGGAAGAAATTCGAATGGCCAAAAAAACATATGAAAAAATGCTCATCATCACTAATCATCAGAGAGATGCAAATCAAAACAACAATGAGATACCACTTTACACCACAGAGACTGGCACATATTCAAAAAACCAGAAACAACAAGTGCTGGCGTGGGTGTGGGAAAAGAGGACACTCATCCATTGTTGGTGGGAATGCCGGCTGGTACAGCCTTTCTGGAAAACAATATGGACATTCCTCCAAAGACTAGGAATTGAACTCCCATTTGACCCAGCCATACCACTCCTGGGAATCTACTCTGGGAAACCAAAATCGCCCAGCGGAAACACCATCCCTACTTTTATGTTCTTACTTGGCATTATTCACAATAGCCCAGAATCTGGAAGCAACCAGAGTGCCCGAAAATCGATGACTGGATAAGAAGCTTTGGTACATCTACACAATGGAATACTATGCAGCTGTTAGGAAGAAAATGAAGTTATAAAATTTGCCTATAAATGGATGGACATGGAGAGGATTATGTTGAGCAGAGTATAGCCAGAAGGAGAGAGACAGATACAGAATGACTGCATTTATCTGCATAGCATAAATATATATGGTACATATTATGATACCAATATCCAAGGTCAAGTGTGAAACATACATCAGGAGGTCCTGTCAAAGGTGGAAATTATCACAAGCGTGTGGGAGTCAGAGGCTAGGTAAGACAGAAAAATGGAACAGTGTGCTAACAATTGTCGAGGGTACTAATGCCAACCTAGAACTGAGCATTAAATCAGAGGCAAAGGATACACTACACAACCCTTTAATGTTTATGTTCCGCAATCCATAGTCTGGAGGAAAGAGAAAAAGAGAGAGAAAGGGAAAGAAATAAAGAGAACCTGCCATGGAGGAGGGCTGGGGAGGGGAGGGAACCGGGGGCGTTGGTGGTGGGAGATGAGGGCACTGGTGGCGGGATGGGTGCTGCAACACTGTGTGACCAAAAACCAAATATGAACTTTTTAATTGGTATATCTTTGTAATTGTAAAAATAAAAAAAATTAAAAAAAAAGATTCAGACAGACACTTGGCCCTTCTTTAAATATACAGATACTTGCATGTGCAAAATCTGTGCATTATCAGTGTTTATTTCAAAATACAAATCTAGCTCCCAGCAGATTTACCTCATGCCACCAGAGACAGATTCCAAAATATATTGGAAAATAAATGTTGGCAGGACCAAAAAGAACTCAGGTGCACTTTGGCCAGAGATAAAAACTGAATTTACGAATTTTATATAAAATGGTATGGTGATTTCTTTAAAAAACAAACATAGAAGGGCTAAAAGAACCCAGATTATTAAAACACATGCTTTGCATGTGTGATCTAATAGTTCAATAACAAGCATCACATATGATACCTGGGTCCAGAGTGATCCACAGACACAAAGGCCAGTAGTAAGATTAAGTACAGTTTGGGTGACCCCCCAATTGCTTTTTAAAGAAATGTATATTTAAGCAAACACTACTATATATATAAACAATGGAGGTAGAAATGAAAACCACATCTGGGACAGAAGTCAGTTCAAAAACTTTGCTTCTGGAAGCCCAGGTGGGATCCCATTACATACAGTAGCTACCCAAGTATCAGGATTAATCCACTAAAACGTGGAACCAAGAGAAAGTACGCTGAACACAAGAGGGTATGGTTCCCAAATCTAGAAATAAAACAGAACAAAGTTCCCTACTAGTAATGTGGTTCCATGGCAATACATACCTTGAAAGCATGAGAGATCTATTGGTCTATCTTTGTTTCAAGAAAAATAAATAAAAACAATAACTAATAGTACCATCAAAAGTGATTTAAAATACCCCACTTTTGAGTGGTGGCATTATCACATCTATGTATTATATTTCATAGTAATTTATACTTCTACAAAAGCATTAAAATAAATTTGCAAACTATGTTACTTCAATGAAGCAAAAATTGAAATATTAAAACTCTGGTCCAGAGAGATAGCACGGGAGGGTTAAGTAAACTTACATTCTGAGCAACAAGTTTAGAACCTTGGTAGCTACCAAAGTTCACATGGCATGAGATCAGAAGAGATCATGAGCACAGAGTCAAGAGAAGGCCTGAGCATGTGTGGGCCAAATGAGTAAAAAAAAAAGAGGTTGGAGGTAAACACATGTATGTTTGCTTGTCTTGCATGCCAATCTGGATTTGATGCAGCACCCCAATATGATCCCGGACCCTCCCGGGTACTCTCTGAGCCTAGAGCCAAGAGTAAGCCCTGAGCAGTGCTGGGTAAAATCTCAAAAATAAAACAAAAGAAATGAACCAGCTTGGTACGAACTGAAAAATAAAGCTCTTGGGTGGGCAAGATAGCTACAACATATTTAGACACGCACACTTGCCTTTTACGCAGCTGACCTGGGCTCTTCAGCACCGCATCTGGTTCCCTAGGCCTGATAGGAATGATCTCTGAGGGCAAGGCCATGTTTGAAATAAGGCACAGCCAGGTGTGACCCCCAAACACCAAAAGAGAAAAAATATGTTTATGTATGTAGCTAATAGCAGTAGCAATATGTATGTATATATATGCGGATCCATCGACACCACCCCTGCAGCAGTTTTTTTTTCTATCATTTAGTATGCTGGGCCAAGGACTGTTATCAGACATGGGCGGGAGCTGCTTGCTCTTCCTGTTTAACCGCTCATGGAATTTCAGGAGCATGATGAGTTTGGCCCTGGCCTGCTGCCAGCTGAGGGCCTCACAACAGGAGCCGGCGGCCTACTCACATAGAGGCTGCCATTTTTCCACATCCGGACTTCTCGTGCGGCTACACCCAGCAGACCAGACTATGCAGCGGCCTGGCTAACCAGTTCATCAATAAAATACTTTGTTTTTGAAGGTGGCTACAAAGAAGTATGCCCACCTGCACGGCAAACCTGGCAGAGAGCTGCCGTGTCTGGCATTATGCCAAATATCGGTAACATTTGCTGCTACAGGTCAAATTCCATGACCTAATATAATGGTTTAAGGCTCTTTATGTTCCTGGAGATAGCGGTTGCCTTTGGGTTCTATAGACATGAAGACAGGGACCTTATATGGAATATTACTGATGCCCGCTCACAACAAATACGCGATCCCTTGATCACCTGAATCCACGTTGTTCATTGATTTTGCTGCAGGCAGGCGCCAGGCAGCTTTGTTTTTCGTTTGACTATCATTGCCAATGTAGCCAATGGCATCTGGTTGCTTCAGAGGAATATGAGGAGCTCCAACTGTTTCCTTCAGGGTCTTGGCATGAAGAATCTGACCATCACCTTAGGGTGGTACATTTCATGATCTTTTGACATCCCAAATCATCCATATATATATATATATATATATATATATATATATATGCATACATATATTAATATATATATATATTAACTCCCTTTAATTTCAAGGTTTAACATAGACAACAGCGGTGTTAAGGCACATGGAGATTCTTCAAACTCTGCTTCCCAGGCCAATTTCAAGGTTTGAATTTTAGAAAGTACATCCCCAGGTTAACACAAATTCTTTTGTTCTTTTGTTCCTGCCTTAATGGGTGACATAGAGAGGTATTAATTGCCTTTCTACCAAGTCACAAAATAATTCCTTAAGAGAGTGACTTTTTGGCACTCGGCACTCTGATACTGATTCAGAAAGCTTTGGGGAGAATCAAAGGCAAGGATTAATGCTAGTAGAAAGATAAGTATACATCTGCCAAAATAGGAATCAAGGAGTTCTATGTAAAGGACTCTTACTACTCAGTAACAGAGTCCTTTACATGTAGTTATCTAATTCCTTTGTTAAATAACTTCATTGTTATTCTTAAATTTCTTTATTTTTAAGTAGGAACTGTAATGTTAGAATCTGGTAAGGTTAACAGAATTCTTGTACCAATTCCTTTTAGCTGGGTATAACTGCTGGGCATAAAAAAGGGAACTTGATCCTGTGCTCAGAAGAAGAAGGGAATTATCAATTAGATGTTTAATCCGAGGAAGCTCCAGGAAATGCCAATTCTTTGATATATCTGGGCTATAGGTGACTATTAAATGTTCTTTGAATATTTTATATGATGAGGAGTAAAAATAAGGTGTATAAAAATACACAACAAACGGGTTTAGATTTGTTTTTCACACATAAATTTATATGGTTATTGTGGATAATATCTAAAGCCTTAAAAAGTTTATGAACTTAGCAAAGTTTTTTTAATGTTTCAATTATTTATTTAGTGAAAAGTAATTATAATGACTACTGATGGCCTGGAAGGATCTGATTCAGATATGAAACTATAACAGCAAGGAATCTTCCTGGCGCGATTTGTTATACTTTAAGCTAATTTCATCAAAGTGTCTAGAAACAGGAGTGGTCCATGGAATGGGTCTCCTTTTTGAAAAAGTGGAGTAGAAAGAAAGCTGCACAGAGTTTCAGAAAACTTGAGTCAAAACTTGTGTTGAGAATGTTTTATTGAGCCAATTTTCTGCCAACCTTGGGGCAATCAGTGACTGCAAGAGCTAAAGGTATTCATAAATGAATAATAAAAAAAAATCCACATTTTCAGTTTCAATACAGACAGTTCCTTTTAAGTCCCTCTATCTAGTACGTGCATTCCTTAATTTTCCATAGAAGTAGCCTATGTTTCAAGGAATGGTAGAGGTCATATAATATCTAGAATTTCCAGAAACACAGGTTTATATGACAAGGAAAACAAATTCCCAACAGCAAAGGAATTGAAACGAGAATATTCTGACAGGAACATAGGACTAGAAGTAAAATCAGAGTAAAATGAAATACTTGCACCAACACATTTAAACCCAAGAAGCTCTGACCAATGAAAGCATAAATTTTGTCACTGTATCACTGTCTTCCTATCATCTTCAATTTTTTCAGCGGGACCAGTAAGATTCCATATGTCCTCAGTCTCTATGCTTAGCAGTGTCCAGAGGGCATCTGCTTCTCCAGGAACATAAAGAGCCTCAAACCATTCCATCAAGTCGTGGGAATGCAGGTTATATAATTGAGTACTGTTATTTGGCACATTAAAGAGAGCCAGGGTAGCTTGCCAGGCTCTCCGTGATCTCAAAATTATGGTCTGAGCAAAAACAGAATCAAAAAAAATATTTATATGAGACATCTATTTTTATTCCCAAATCTAGTTTAGGTTAAACGCTCCAACGGCTCAGAAAAAGAAAATGGGTTTGCGGACAAAAGAAGGGACACAGAATCAAGGTATATCTTGAATTGAAGAAAATGTTATGTCTTTGATCTGTGACTGACAGACACAGAGCTGCAGCAAACTATAAATTCCACCGTTATTTACTGTACTCTAACCTCAAAAAAGTGACTGTCCATAAAAGTAAGGTATCTGAGCATAACAGAATATCATGCAGTAAATAAAAAGCCATTAATTTGATGTGCACCATGGAACACGAGGGGAAGGGAAAGTGAAACATCAATTACAATGTCTAGGTAATAATGTAGAGCGCTGGAAAAGAAAAAATCAAGTACGATATCTCAAAGGGGTCATAGAAGGGATCTTGGGAATTCTTGGAAGTACACTGGAAGTGACCTGTACACCAGAGATATCAAAACCATAAATGGGGGCTGGAGTGATGGTCCAGCGGGTAGGGCATTTGCTTTGTGCGTACTTGCGGCCCATGCCAGCCGGTTCGACATCCCCCGGCATCCCAGTGGATCCCTCGAGCAACGCTAGGAGTAATTCCTGAGTGCAGTGCCAGGAAACCCCTGAAATCGCAGGGTGTGACCAAAAAAAGCAAAAATAAATTTAAAATAAAAAAATAAATAAAGCAATAAATAAATAAAACATAACTCTTGGAAGCGTGTAAACCTGCCACTACTAATTATTAGAAAAATAAAGAAAACGCTAACCCAATCCCTGTTTTAGTTTACACTCCACCAAAATTTGAAAGTGGCAGCCCGCAACCCCACTGGCTGCTGCTGTCCCTAATGACTAGCATTTGGCAGATGAGGAAAAGTTACAGAATTATATGTATGGATATGGCTAGCATGAAGGGTTTGTTAGCTTTTGCATCGGTTAAAAAGAAATATGCTATCTGTCTCCAGTTAACTATGGCTGAAAGCATTTAAGAAAATCAAGGTAGAAACTTAGCCAGGAAGCTATACTTTCACCTAAAATCCCAGAAATCTGGCAAACTAAACTACATTAGGGAAATGATCGTTAGGTGTAAAATGATTTGCAATTTTGAGAGCAGATTCCCAGGTTATAAAATAAAATAAAAATAAAATGAAATAAAATAAAATACTTGGGGCTTGCATCAGTGAACAACATTTTTATCCAAATTTTTTAGTGAACAAGAATTCTCTATCTGAAAATTTTTAGCGTTTTATGCTTTAAAGATGAAGTTATCTCTTCATTGAAGTGATACATACCCAATTTACCCACCAAGGTTGTCTCTGACCCTATGAAAGACCCCCAATTTACACAAAGATAAAGCTGCTGCAAATTCTCAGGCGCCTTCCACTTAACAGTTCTGAGAACTAAAGTTACCCATTTAATTAGCTGACAGTGGTGGAATCAAAGGTGCTATGACCCCAGGTATAAGTTCCCCATTTAACTAATGGTAAACTGCAAATCCCTAAATATGACATTTCTAAAATATGAAATCTCAAATTCATGATATTCCCAAAATAAAATATCCTCAGAAGAAATAATAAAAGATGTATACTAGCTAGAAGGACCTCTTTGAGTCTCTCTGCTTTCTGTGTCTCTCTCTGACCACTGTATCCTTTAATACACGTTTTTGCTCTTGCCTAAATGTCTTGCTAAAGGGTAAATTCTTTTACCAACCCTGGGCTGTGCCTGCTCTTCAGGGTCCAGCCCAAGGGGCTTCCACTTCACTCATCATTTGCAACTGCTTCTGTTTTCATTATCTCCTAAGTCCCTTAGCCCAGGTTTTTAAAGCCTGGTTGACCTGCTACTTTAACATTTATAGCCATGTGAATTCCTCAAACATATGTTTATTAAACCCAGTCTCTTTGTCTACTGCCTTACCTGATATTAATTTGTTTGCTTGTCCAAACTTAGAACTTAGGGAGAAAGTGGTTATGGGAATTATCCTCTCTGATCAGATATGGGAATTCTAAAATTTATCGTGTTCAGAATAATGATGTGTACATTTCTGTGTACATTATGTATACACAGTATGCATATATACATCATGTACACGTATATTATGTATCCATAATGTATACATAGGGTATATTGACTTGCTCAGTGTTGTCTTCCTATTATTTGACCTGTTCTTAGAACCTAGTACAATAGCAGAAGGTGTGATAAGCAACATCAAATAACTTTGTACAGAAAACACTTCTTGCATTTTATTTTTCAAGAAGTATATTTCTAACAAAATAGTGAACAACTTTATTTCTAACAGTTAGGAGCAAACCCAGGTTAATCTTGATCCCAAATAAAATAAGAGAATATATTATGCATGGTGTTATTTCTCTCACTTTTTGACATTTTTTCTATCTAAATATTTGTTATTTTACCAACTAACTAGAATTCTCTAAATGGGGCTGGAGCAGTAGTACAGAGGGTAGGACAGTTACCTTGCAAGTAGTGTACCTAGGTCCAATCCCCAGCACCTCATAGGGTCCACCAAGCCTTCCAAATTGAGTAATCCCTGAGTGCAGATCCAGAGTATGACCTGAGCACCACTGGGTGTTGAAAAACCAAGACTCTAAGATTTCCCTTGTCAGCTGTGTGTGAAGCCCTAATTTTATCTGCCCCCATCCTACATCTTTGATTTTCTATGAATTCCTGGCCTCTTTCAGATGAATGGAGTTAACAACTACCTTAACATAAAACTCTGCCCCAGGGCCCGGAGGCGATAGCCCAGTGGGTAGGGCATCTGCTTTGCTGACGTGGCTGGCCCATGCCGGCCAGATTCGATCCAGGCATCCCATATGGTCCCCGAGCACTGCCAGGAGTAATTCCTGAGTGCAGAGCCAGGAGTAACCCCTGAGGTCACCAGGTGTGGCCCAAAAAAAAGCAAAACAAAATAGAAAAAAAAAAAAACTCTCTGCCCCATTGTTTAGGCTCACCTGGAAGCTAAGATAATGGGAAATATCTAAGGCAAATGGCCAGACTACTGTGTTTGATCCTTGCATCATCTGTAAAACTTTTGTCTTGACAACTGATAAGAAATGTAAAAGGCCCAGGGGCAAAAGGGGTATTAACACAGGAGGTATGGTGGCTGCCTTACACACTGAACTGGTTCCAATCTGGCATACTACCTGGGGATCTGAGCACTATCAGGAGTAATTCCTGAGTGCAGAGCCAGGAGCAATCCATGAGTATAGCTGGGTGTAGTCCAAAAATCAAAAGTAAAAAAGCAGGGGGCAAGAGCGATAGCACAACGGGTAGGGCATTTGCCTTGCCTCCGTCAGACCTGGGTTTGATCCCTGGCATCCCATATGGTCCCCTGAGCACCACCAGTAGTAATTCCTGAGTGAAGAGCCAGGAGTAACCCCTGAGCATCACCAGGTGTGACCCAAAAAAGCAAAAAAAAAAAAAAAAAAAAAATAAAAAAGTAATGCAAAGAGCCCAATTTTCATATAAAAGGGTATGTAAGAAAACCCCTTACTTATAACTTCTCTGCATTCACTGTAACATAAAGACACATTTTTCTATAATATACCACACAAAATTGGCCACAGTTAACTTAGTCCTATACCATGTTCCTTTCCACATAGGGTGTTCTTTTTCCTTTCCCTTTCTACTTTCCAATAACTATTCTACTTTTTAAATCATGAGAATCTTTATTAGTCAATATTTTTATTCTTGAAAATATTGAAGAACCTGGGAATTGTGGACTAATACGGAAACCTGCAGTCATCGCAGCAAACATCAGTGTGGCCCCAAACTAACAAGATAAATCAATCAATCAATCAATCAATCAATCAATCAATCAATCACTTCCACTTATATCACTTGTCTTCCCCTTGTTCATTGATTTTTAGAGCAGGCACCAGTAACATCTCCATACATCCTGTCACTTACTAGTGTAGCCCAATGGCATCTCCTAATTGCAGGAACATAAAGAGCCTCAAACCATTCCATCAGGTCATGGGAATGAAGTCTATAACTGTTACTGTTTTTTGGCATATCAAATATGACACAGGTAGATTGCCAGGCTCTCCCATGAAATAAATGAATGAATGAATGAATAAATAAATAAATGAAATCTCAGATCATTTTGGAAAAGTTGGGTCACAAAGATTATACCTGTATAAACATTAAGAATCAACATTTTCATATTCCTGCTAATGAAAGTTGCTTACAAAGAAACGGGTGACAGACCCAAAATTCCTAAACTACAATTTTTTAACCTCGGAAATCATTTGGATTATTGTGTCTCTTTCACTGTGACATTTGGCCAATACTCAATGAAGTGATAGAAATAAGGATACATTTTTTAAAAAAAAGTAATTCCTATGTAGTAAAAAACCAAAGTGCTTGAGATTTTCAAAATAAATTATTTGTTTAGAATCTTTAAAGTGAGAAGAAATATGGGAAGATAATTATGTTCACGTTACCTCATAGAACCAGCATTCCTCCATTTAAGTGGTTATATCACAGAGTAGAAATCTTGTTGGAATGACATTTCCCATATCCCTTTGTATAAATCTAGCAATAGTTCTTTTAAGTCAAAAGATAAAGTAACTCCACTCCTACACACCTTATCATCTAATGAACTACCTTTGGAGTCCATCTGTTTCTCCCCTTAGCAGTTATTTAGGTATAGCAATGCAGTGATATTATGAAACTAAATAAAACAAAGATAAGCCAATCTTTGTCCCTACCTATATTTAATGGCTACCTATTGCAATTAAAATAGTTACTAATTTGTAAAAACCACAGCTGATCTCAGCCCTGGTAACCATTTGGACTTATATCCTACCACTTCCTCTCTGTTTACTAAGCATGGGTATATTAGCCATTAACAGTACTGTGATTCTGTCTAGAACACTTAACCCTGAATCATATGGCCTGATTCTCTTGAATTTCAGCAATGATAGCTGGATTAAATCTCCCTCTGGGAGATTTCATTCATCTCTTGAGATTCATACTTTATGGTACTCAACCCTCTTTGTTATTCACTGTTGTTTTTTGCTAAGTGTGATACTAATTTACTAAGCTTGGATAGGTGCTAGTAAATTGGATGATAACCGCAAATTTCCATTTTGCCAAATTATCTCCTAGGTTTACTAACAAATTTAATTCTTCTAAATAGGACGTATTTCACAACTGAAATAGGCCTTACAATATGAAACTGCATGATTTTACAACAGACTGTGGGTATTATTGTTTGTAAGCAGAAAGAGAATCATACTGGTATTGGGTGATTCATAGTCTCTGGAGACATTTTGAGAGTTCTCCCATTAAGGGAATGTTGTACAAATAAAACCACACAGGTAAAACAAACCAGAGGCAGCAGAATTTGACTTAATTCTTACAATACAATATTATCACCCTACACACTTCAAAGTTTGTCTTTAAAAAAGCGTTTATAAAAGATTGAGAGTGCTCTGGCGAAATAGGTTTTATTGACTAAATGTTAAATCAACTTATACATTTCATGTTTCCATCACTTAACAGTGAATTAGTTAGGCTAAGGGTCATTTATAAATGCTGAGTTTGCCATTCCCCCATATCAAAATTTGTTCTAAAACTTCTCTACTGAATGCTTTCTCTACAGGCCTCTTCTGAGTACCAAGAAAATGAAAATACATATATCTTGATCTCTGCCAAACTTTGACAGGCTAACCTATAAGGAACTTTTAAATGTATATTCATTTCGAACACAGAAACTTTGTTAGCAGTCTCAGTATTAGAATTCTATTGTCAGCAGCTACGAGATAGCTAAACTGCTAAAACATACACTCTAAGTAAATACTCCACAGGTACATCAGACCAGAAACAGCTGGCAACTTCAGGCTGTTCATTCCAGAATGAATTGAAAGCTCATAATCAGAACCAGTAAGGATATTGGCCACAGGATAGTACTTATGTACTTTCACAAGAACAAAATTTATTTCAAATTTGAAGCCTTTTAAATAGTGCCGGTATGCGATTACATTACAGGAAACAACTAGTTTGTTGATATTTCTTCAACCCGGTCAGGAAGCAACTTATTTGTTGGTATTCTTAAACCTGGTCAGAAAGAAAACCTGAAAAAAGCACTGTACTTGAAATATGTTTGTTAAAATAGTACAGCTGTTGTAATACATTTAAGGAATCTCAGAGGAAAAGTGTTTTCCAAAATAAACTACAACACTGCTGTTAGCTTCTTATGTTTGTAAATGTTACACACCATTTATTTTTCAATAATCTAAGACAGAAATAAGTTTGGACCTAAGTTACTGAGGTTGTTTTTTAGTGAATTTGTTTTAATGTTGTAAATTGCTAAGGACTCTTTGTACACTGCTGTTCTACGAGAGAGACTAGCAACTTCCATCCAGAGAGCTGACCACAGCCCATTAAGCCCAGGCTACAAGTCTTACAATCTCATTTAGTGACTGACTTTTGAGCAAACAATCACAAGTACCAGCAGTATAGTAATCATCAACGATCCATAGGATGTATTATATCGGCATGGACTTTTGTTTCTGGAAGGACTCAAGTATCTCAAATAAAGATACAGGGGACTAGAATGATTGCAGCTGCTAGGATGCCTGCTCGCATGCTGCCAACCGAATTCAATCCCTCACCCTCCTTGATCCTGCAAGCTCTTGGTGAAGAGTCTGGAACAAACCCTGAATACCAGCAGGTATGACCCAAAAATAAAACAAAACAAAATATAGCCTCCTACCCACATACTGGCAGCTCCTGCATTTTAATTTTTATAGGGGGTGACAATCAATATAATTATGGCATCTACACAGAGAGTATATACCTTTTCTATCATTTATTTGATTTTTGTTGTTTGTTATTTTTGCCCACACACCTAGCTGTTACCTTGGTTACTCCCAGTTCTGTGCTCAGGGTTCTAGCAGGGCTCCAGCAACCATATGGGACACCAGAGACTGAATCCATGTCAGCCACATACAGAGTAAGTGCCCGACCCAATAGACTATCTTTTGGCCCCAAACTTCATATGCCTTACAAAAGGAAGGCGAATGATTCAAATTAAAAAATAGTAATAGGGATGATAAGGATTGTGAAGTGTCATAAGATTTGGACCCCACTTCCCCCAGGATGGGAAGGCAAGAAAGATCAACTCTTATTTTCAGCAGGAGCTTTTATTATTTTTATTAATATTAATTATTATTATTATTATTAGTCTGAAGTTGAAGGTCATTAAAGAACACCAAAGCAATAGCCATTCAGAGTTTAATATGACAATTTGGAGGCTGAATTCTGGTCTAACTCTGAACATATGTTTGTTTATTGGCTCAAAGCTAGCACTACACCATTTAGATCATTTTTATAACCAAGCACAATGGAGCAAATCTAGATTAGTAGGAGAATCCAAATTTTGTCTTTCCTGGGTTTTATGCTACACTTCTGGTGAGACCGTAACAAGAGTCAGAATTAAGAATAGGTCAGACAAACATCTGCTTTGCTTATTTTGATTGCGTGGGCCGGCAAGGAGTTTGCTTTTATATTACCAAAATAACTAGAATGCAGTGAAAATCAATGCACCTTCTGTCTCATGGAATGTTATTACAGTACAATGCTTTGTGAATGCTTGGTGGCGTTTTCAAGCATTTTTTTTTGTTCCCCTCATTTCTTGTTCGGCTCCATAATACAATCCTCATGGTTTGAGCTTTAGACTTCAAATGAGACATCTATTCAGAGCATGTTCAGACAAAACAGGTGGTTTACCATAGTAATGGGGAACTATGTGCAAGCTTTCCACACAGGCCCCACTCAGCCAGCCAGGCTGCTCCCTGCTACAGTGGTTCACACACAGGCTCTCTCAGTGTTTTATATTAACTCTGCTGGTGAGCACCCACAAAGTCTGGAAATAAACCCAAAACACTGAACTATTTCTTTTGTTTCTCATCAAAATGCTATCCTTTATAAAGGTTAAGGGGGCGTAAGAAGCACTCTTAATGGGAGGGTTGCGTTTACTCATTTTGGCAGCCTGTCTATGGAGATGGAAAGGAGCTAATTAAGCTTAATTTCATACAGAACACATATTATCCCTTTGTTTGGCTATAATTTTAAATTCCCATACATTTAGAAACTGCTAACGCTTGTTCTTTTTTCTCTTCTGCCCTAGACACTGCATTTTCTGAAGTTTTCTAATATGGCAATCATCTTTGATAAAGCTTTGAAATTCTTTCAAAAAGTATAATTCTTTCCAGAAAAGAATATAAATTTTTCCTTCCTGTATCTAAGATATATTTGCAAAAGTGAATCTATGTATACAATTGCTGAGAGTTATATTACTTAAATATACACATGCTTTTACATGTATATATACACATAATTACATATCTACTGTAGCTGCAACAAATATGTACATGCATAATATGTTTGCTTATACGCTACATATGTGTGTATAACAAGCACACAATAATATGTGTGCTGTATAGTACATATGGTAATAGACAAATACACATATGTATATCATGACCTCTTACATAAATAGAGTATATATGCATATATTACTTGTACATACATAGTAAATATGTATATATATACACACAAATATATTTTATTTAACCACTTTATTTCAGGTCCATACGGTGTATGGGGAAAAGAGCTGCTGGCTTCTAGTGAGCTATAATGTTTTTATACTAAATATTAACTACAAAGTCAGATCCAATAAAAACAACTATCCAACAACGAAAACAAACATGAATTAGCTTTTGTTGGCTGTTTGCTGCAGAAGCGCATGACCAGACCTTTTTCTGATGGGGTGCTCAAGGCTTAGCTCTCACGCTGGACTCAGAGATCCTCCTTGCACAACAGGAGACCATATAGGATATCCAGGACAGAGAGCTGAGTAAGCACATACAGGGCAAGTGCCTACCTGACCTGCTATCACTCCCTCATGGACTCAGGTTTGTTTGTTTTTTAAGTTATTCTTTGATTTGACAATGACAACCTTTAGTGATATTAATTCTGAATGCCTCTCAAACTATGTTGAAATCATTCAATTACAAGGAGAAAAATGTTGATAAAGATTTAAGTGACAGAAGTATGGTATAACTAGTTAACAATCTAAGATAAGATGTGCTGTATTAATTTGGTTTGTATCAAAGCGAATATGTGAGACAAAAAGGAGGATAGGGGTTTGAAGAATCCTGATGTTAAAATAATTTACTGGAATTAATGATTAGCGCTCTGCATGCACTGACCTAGAGTACAATTCCTGCCCTGGCAAGGTTCCCAAGCACTACAAGGAAAGATCACAAAGCGCTGGAATAAGGAGAAGCCCTGAGCATCCCTCGGTGTGGCCCCAACATCTTCCCACCGTTGCCCCTCTCTCCGCCCCTTTAGGAAAAGAAATACAGTTTGGAATTTGGCCCGAAGGACGGTCAGTGTGTGCAGCCCCTGACTGGATTCCCCTGGCAGCTTCCGGACCGTTTGGTTGAGCTTCAAGCTTCCCGAGAGTAAACAAGCAGGCAATCTCCTGGGATTGCTGCCACGAAGCCACGCCAGGCTAGGCAACTCAGGCAACTTACGGGGTCTTCACCCTCAAATGCTGACACTGCTTTAGGTTGGACTCCAATTTGTGAAGAGTTAACTAGATTGCCGCTGTATTCCAGAACTGCTTCTTTACTACCTTTCTAAACAATCTCTCAAAGCTGTTTTCCCTCTGTGAAAAGGAAGTACATTATCTCTTTGTATTATAAGAATAAAAGTGTATGCATGCAGTGCAAAGCACACTGAAGTTGGCTTGCATTCTGGTTAACACTCAACTAACTTTGGCTTTTGATTGCTAATCCTAGGACTTTAATTTAAAATGCAAAATCTTCCCACTTGCGGAGCAATTATTCATTTAAATTCTGATGTATTCCATTGTGTTTTTTATAGGCAGCACAAAGAAACTCGTTTGTATTCCCTAAACAACAGCAATAATAAATAGAATATAAAAATAAGCAGCAATATTAAATTTTCTATCAAGCCAAATATTGAATCTGCATCATTGATACTTATGACCTCCTTTTCCCCCATAACCTTGTTGAGATTTACCTCCTGGTTTCAAATTGCTTACTGATTCTATCTATGCAATCAAGAGCAGATACCTCTAGCATTATTAGCTGGATCTTGTCCTAATTGTCTCACAGTATAAAAACAAAACCACCAGTCTTGTCATTTATATAGGTGCTCACACAACCTGATAGATTTAAAATAGACTTTAGCGCATGTGTTTAAGCATGGCACCTTTATTTCTTATTAATCAAACATCTTGCCTCTGCCCCTCTATCCACTCACTCCATTTACTCAATAATATTGATCAATTTTATATTATGGGTCCAGAGGCAGAATTCAAATTGATGAACAAAATCCATCAACTTTTGGTAGAGAACAAGAACTACAAAATACTTTGACTGAAATGAAGGGTGGAAGACCGGTGGGAGACAACTTGTACTGGCAGGAAAGAAAAGGATATTGCCTGACTCTGTATTAAAGTCATTACTCCAGGGATCCCAGATAGAATAAGCAAGGAACCGCAGAGGAGGAAATACCAGCACAGTGACTGAGTAACTATAGACGTTTCCCAAGGTCAGAAAAACTGTGACATCTCAGAATTACAAGGTTTTTTATTGTCTGATTCTTTTGGAGGATCTAATTGCTGAAAAGCTTTAGAAAATTTTTTCTGCTTTGAGTTAAAGAAACAAATGGAATTTTTTTTTTTTTTTTGTTAGCTGTTCTTTTCATGATTTGTTTTTGCATAAGTTTCTACAGAAACTGAGCTTTTAGTGAATAGAGTTCTGAAAGCAGGAAAGTTAGGACAATTGCGGCTAAGGCAGAAGATGATTTCACACTGAAAGATAAGGAATGAATCTTCAGAAATTTGCATTTATGTTGAAGATGCGGGATAAAGGCAGAAGAGGAGAGACCAACACTTTGTGTGTTTCTCTCTGTAAATGGGTGGCAACGTGCTCACAAATCAACTTATGGGGATAAGGTCAGTTGGAATATGACTATAGAATTAAACCTGTCCTATAGATTTGGGAGAACAAGTGAACTGCTGGCTGAAATTCCTGCAGGCTGGAATTTGAAGAATGAAAGGGAGACACATAGATTGTCTCAATAATAGCAAAACTTATTTAAAACTCCCAAATCAATAATGCTGAATGTGCACTTAAAATGCGTTTGAAGGTGAGAGATTAAACAAACTATTTAAGATCTGAATAAAAGTTTAAACAACACATTTAAGAGGATGGAGTGCTGGAATACTGTATAAATAAGAGCCCAATCTTGAACATCTTTGTAATTACATATCTCAAGTGTTATAATTTAAAAAAATAATTTAAGCTAGAAGAAAAGAATTCATTTTCATTGGGATTCAGATTGAGGAAGCAGCAGCTAAGGGGTCACACAAGCTTAGGGCCCATCTTTAAGATGAGTGCCTGAGGGAGAGCTGACAGGACCAATTCAACTTGAGGAAGGAACCATAAAAATCCAGACATAACAATGGTTAGGGTTTTGTTTTTTGTTTTAAGGTAACTTGAAGCGAGCCTTACAAGGCATCACAAAGAAATAGCTAAAAGGACAAAGAACCTCCGGCTCGGGCACATCTTCGACTCCACCGTTACCTGCGTAAGCATATACGCCTCAGAGACCTCAGAACCCCTACGAAAGCAGGATGAGAATGCTATTCAAGGTCTCCCAGAGAGGGTGAAGAAGCTATGTTTGGAATTATCACACCTCACTCAAGTGAGAAGTAGGAATCGGAGTTCCGACCTCTG
>JAJIBD010022593.1:0-261805 GCA_021461705.1 Cryptotis parvus
GAAGACCATTCTCCATGCAAACAACTCCTCCAAAAAGGCTGGTGTAGCCATATTAGTATCAGATAATATAGACTTCAGGCTGAAAAAGGTTAGAAGGGACAAGGAAGGCCATTTCTTATTACTTAAAGAGGTATGTACACCAGGAAGAAATTACACTACTAAACATATATGCACCCACGAGGGGGCCAGCAAAATACATAAAACAACTGCTAAGAGACCTCCAAAGAAGACAATAGACAGTAGCAAGTTGGAGACTTCAACACTGCTCTATCAACGATGGATAGATCAACAAGACTGAAACTCACCAAGGAAATATTGGCCCTGAAGGAAAGAAATGGAAGAAAGAGAGCTAGTGGATATATACAGGGCTTTTCATGCCAAAAAAGCTGAATACACATTTTTCTCTAGTGCACATGGAACATTCTCCAAGATAGACCACATGCTGAGCCACAAAGCATACCTCAATAAAATTAAAAGATAGAAATTGTGTCAGCTATCTTTTCAGACCATGATGCACTGAAAATGGAAGTTAACCGTACACAGAAACAGGAGTCAAACCAAACACCTGGAAACTGAACAGCTCACTCCTGAACAACAAATGGGTCATAGAAGAAATCAAACAGGAAATCAAAAGATTTCTGGAAACAAATGAAAATGAAGACACCAACTATAAGAACTTGTGGGACACGGCAAAAGCCGTGTTAAGAGGGAAGTTTATAGCTCTGCAAGCATTCATCAGGAAACAAGAAAGGGCCCACATAAATAACCTGACTACACAGCTGAAGACATTAGAAAAGACCAACAAAAGGGCCCAACCCAGGCAGAAAAAAGGAAATAATAAAACTTAGAGAGGAAATCAATGAGTTGGAAACCAAAAAAAATCAAAAGATTAATGAAACCAAGAGCTGGTTTTTTGAAAAAATAAACAAGATTGACAAACCATTGGCAAGACTTGTAAGGACAGGAAAAGAGAGAACCCAAATAAACAGAATCAGAAATAAAAAGGGTGACATCACAACAGAAACCACAGAAATCCAAAAGATCATCAGAGATTACTTTGAGAGCCTGTATGCCGTGAAACATGAGAATCTAGAAGAAATGGATCAATTCCTGAAGTCCTATAACCTCCACGGCTGAAACAAGAAGACCTCCAATACCTGAATAAGCCTATCACCATCGAGGAAATAGAAACAGTAATTAAAAGTCTGCCCAAACACAAAAGCCCAGGTCCAGACGGATTCACTAGTGAACTCTACCAAACCTTTAAGGAGGACCTACTGCCAGTCCTTTTCAAGCTCTTCCAGGAAATAGAAGAAACAGAAACACTCCCAAACAGCTTCTACGAGGCACATATCACCCTGATACCCAAAGCAGGGAGAGACAACACAAAGAAAGAAAACTACAGACCAATATCCCTGATGAACACGGATGCTAAGATCTTCAACAAAATACTAGCAAACAGAATCCAAAGACTCATCAAGAAGATTATACATCATGACCAAGTAGGATTCATCCCGGGAATGCAAGGATGGTTCAACATTCGCAAGTCAATCAACATAATACATCATATCAATAAAGAGAAAAAATAAAAACCATATGATCCTATCAATAGACGCAGAGAAAGCATTTGACAAGATCCAGCACCCGTTCATGATTAAAACCCTCCAGAAAATGGGAATTGAAGGGACTTTCCTCAAGATAGTTACAGCCATCTACCAAAAGCCCACAGCAAGCATCATTCTAAATGGGGAAAAGTTGAAAGCCTTCCCCCTGAGATCAGGGACAAGACAAGGTTGCCCACTCTCACCTCTTTTATTCAATATAGTACTGGAAGTACTTGCCATAGCAATCAGAGAAGAAAAAGGACATCAAGGGCATCCAGATAGGCAAGGGAAGAAGTCAAGCTATCATTATTTGCAGATGACATGATATTATACCTAGAGAACCCTAAACTCTCTACCAAAAAACTCCTAGAAACAATAGACGCATATAGTAGAGTGGCAGGATACAAAATCAACACCCAAAAGTCGGTGGCTTTCCTATATACAAATAACGAAAGAGAGAAGAAAGGGATATTAAGGAAACAATTCCATTCACAATTGTGCCACAGAAAATCAAATACCTAGGAATCAACTTACCCAAGTGTGTAAAGGACCTGTACAAAGAAAACTACAAGACACTGCTCCAAGAGATAAAAAGAGGACACAAGGAAATGGAAACACATTCCCTGTTCATGGATGGGGAGAATCAACATTGTCAAAATGGTAATACTCCCTAGAGCTCTGTACAGATTCAATGCAGTCCCTATAAGGATACCCATGACATTCTTCAAAGAAATTGACCAAACACTCCTGAAATTTGTATGGAACAATAACCCCCCAAGGATAGCTAAAGCAATCCTCGGGAAAAAGAAGATGGGAGGCATCACCTTTCCCAACTTCAAACTGTACTACAAGGCAGTAGTAATTAAAACAGCATGGTATTGGAATAAAAACAGACCTGTGGACCTATGGAATAGAATTGAGTATCCTGACACCCAACCTCAAACACATGATCATTTAATCTTTGATAAAGGTGCAATGAGTCTAAAATGGAGTAAGGAAAGCCTCTTCAACAAGTGGTGTTGGGAAAACTGGGCAGCAACATGTAAAAAATGAATTTGGACCTGTGTCTAACACCATGCACAAAAATCAGATCAAAATGGATTAAAGATCTCAATATCAGACTTGAATCCATAAAGTACATTGAAGAAAATATAGGAAAAACCCTCCACGACATTGAAGCTAAAGGCATCTTCAAAGGTGAAACATCACTAACAAAGCAACTAGAAGAAAAGATAAACATATGGGACTACATGAAACTAAAAAGCTCTGCACCTCAAAAGAAACAGTGACTAAGATACAAAAGCAGTCCACAGAATGGGAAAGAATATTCACCCAATACCCATCTGATAAGGGGTTAATATCCAGGATATATCAGGCACTGGTAGAACTTTACAAGAAGAAAACAAACAACCCCATCAAAAAATGGGGAGAAGAAATGAACAGAAACTTCAGCAAGGAAGAAATTCGAATGGCCAAAAAACATATGAAAAAAATGCTCATCATCACTAATCATCAGAGAGATGCAAATCAAAACAACAATGAGATACCACTTTACACCACAGAGACTGGCACATATTCAAAAGAGCAAGAACAACAAGTGCTGGCGTGGATGTGGGGAAAAGGGGACACTCATCCATTGTTGGTGGGAATGCCGGCTGGTACAGCCTTTCTGGAAAACAATATGGACATTCCTCCAAAGACTAGAAATTGAACTCCCATTTGACCCAGCCATACCACTCCTGGGAATCTACTCTGGGAAACCAAAAATACGCAGCGGAAACACCATCCCTACTTTTATGTTCATAGCAGCATTATTCACAATAGCCAGAATCTGGAAGCAACCAGAGTGCCCGAAAATCGATGACTGGATAAAGAAGCTTTGGTACATCTACACAATGGAATACTATGCAGCTGTTAGGAAAAATGAAGTTATAAAATTTGCCTATAAATGGATGGACATGGAGAAGATTATGTTGAGCGAAATTAGCCAGAAGGAGAGAGACAGATACAGAATGACTGCATTTATTTGCATAACATAAATATATATGTACATATTATGATACCAATATCCAAGGTCAAGTGAAACATATATCAGGAGGTCTTGTCAAAGGTGGAAATTATCACAAACGTGTGGGAGTCAGAGGCTAGGTAAGACAGAAAATGGAACAGTGTGCTAACAATTGTCGAGGGTACTAATGCCAACCTAGAACTGAGCATTAAATAGAGGCAAAAGGATACACATGACAACCCTTTAATGTATGTTCTGTAATCCATAGTCTGGAAGGGAAGGAAAAGAGAAAGAGAGAGAAAGGGAAAGAAATAAAGAACCTGCCATGGGGGGGGGCTGGGGGGAGGGGGGGAGGGAACCGGGGACGTTGGTGGTGGGAGATGGGCACTGGTGGAGGGATGGGTGCTGGAACACTGTATGACCAAAACCCAAATATGAACTTTTTAATTGTATATCTTTGTAATTGTAAAAATAAAAAAATTAAAAAAGATTCGAACAGACACTTGACCCTTCTTTAAAAGAAAATATACAGATAAGCACACATACATGTGCAAAATGTCCATTATCAATCATTATTCAAAATACAAATCATAGCTCCCATGAGATTTACCTCATGCCACCAGAATGACAAAGATCCAAAATATTGGAAATAAATGTTGGCAGGACAAAGAACTCAAGGTGCACTTTTGTGGAGATAAAAACTGGTGCAATTTTTATATAAAATGGTATGGTGATTTCTTTAAAAAACAAACATGGGGGCTAAAAGGACAGAATTATTAAAACACATGCTTTGCATGTGGCCAATCTAGTTCAATAATAAGCATCACATATGATACCTGGAGTCCCAAGAGTGATCCCTGAACACAGGCCCAGTAGTAAAAGATTAAAAGTACAGTTTGGTGACCCCCAGTACTTTTTAAAGAAATGTATATTTAAAAAACGACACTATATATATAATGGCATGAGGGTAGAAATGAAAACCACATCTGGGACAGAGAAGTCAGTTCAAGGCTTTGCTTCTGGAAGCCCCAGGTGGGATCCCATCCAACACATAGTACCCAAGTATCCAGGATTAATCCTAAAACATGGAACCAGAGAAAGTGCTGAACACAAGGGTATGGTTCCAAATCCTAAAAATAAAACAAAACAAAAGTTCCTACTAGCAATGGTTCCATGGCAATACATATACCTTGAAAGTATGAATCTGTGGTCTATCTTTGGTACCAAAAATAAATAAAAAACAGAAATAACTAATAGTACCATCAAAAGTGATTTAAAATGCCCCCTTTTGAGTGGTAGCAATGTCACATATATAATCTATATATTATATTTCATGTAATTTATACTTCTACAACGTAAATAAATTTGCAAACTATGTTACTTCAATAAGAAAAATTGAAATATTAAAACTCTGGTCAGAAGAGATAGCACAGGGTTAGTAAACTTGGTGACTACAGCTGACTGATTTTAGAACCTTGGTAACTCACAAGGTCTAAGCATGGTCAGAGATCCTTGAGCACAGAGTCAAAATACAGGCACATCTGTGAGGCCAAAAATGGAGGTAAAAAAAAAAGAGGTTGGGGAGGAGTGAGAAACACAGCATGTGTTTGCTTGTCTTGCATACCAATCTGGATTTGATACCCAGCACTAATATGATCCCAGGACCCTCGGAGTGCTCTCTGAGCCTAGAGCCAAGAGTAAGCCCTGAGCAGTGCTGGAGTAAAATCTCAAAATAAAACAAAAGAATGAACAGCAATTTTGAAAGATGAAAAAATAAAGCTCTTGGGTGGGCAAGATAGCACAACATGTTAGACACTTGCCTTACTACGCAGCTGACCTGGGCTCCTAACTTTAGCACATCTGGTTCCTAGGCCTGACCAGGAATGATTCTCTGAGGGCAGAAAGGCCATGTTAAGCTCAGGCACAGCCAGGTGTGACCCCAAACACAAAAGAAAAAATATGTTTATGTATGTATGTATGGCGTAACATGCCTTATATATATACGGATCATCGACACACCACCCTGCAGCAGATTTTTTTTTCTATCCGGCCCAGGTATGCTGGGCCAGGGACTGTCAGACATGGGGCGGAGCTGCTACTTGCTCTCCTGCTTAGCCGCTCATGGGGTGCCCGGGAGGCATGATGGGTTTGGCCCTGGCCTGCTGCCCCAGCAAAACCTCACCAGCAATTGACGACCCCCTACTCCATGGGGGCTGCCATTTTCCACATCCGGACTTCCTCTCGTCACAACTCCACCCAGCAGACCAGACTATCACAGCCTGGCTCAGCGGTTTCATCAATAAATGCTTTGTTTAAATGGTGACTACAAGAGTATGCCACCTGCAACCAAGCCTGGCAAGCTGCTCGTGGCCTCATTTGATATGCCAAATATCAGTAATCGATTATACTGGGTCATTCCCATGACCTAATATAATGGTTTAAGGCGCCTTATGTTCCTGGAGCAAACGGTTGCCTTTGGGTTCTGTGAACATGAGACATGACATATGGAGATATTACTGATGCCGCTCTAGCAAATACATGATCTTGATCACCTGAATCCCGTTATTCATTGATTTGCTCGAGCAGGCGCCAGTAACATTCCATTTGACTATCACGTGCCAATGTAGCCCAATGGCATCTGGTTGCTTCAGGAATATGAAGAGCCTCAAACTGTTCCTTCAGGGTCTTGACGAAAAATCTGACCATCTTGTGAGGTGGGCGGCTCACGTTGATCTTTTGACATCCCAAATCATCCATATATACATATATATATATATATATATATATATATATATGCATACATATAATATTAAAATATATATATATTAACTCCCTTTAATTTCCAAGGTTTAACATAGACAACAGCAGTGTTAAGGCACATGATTCTTCAAATCTCTACTTCCCAGGCAAAACTCAAGAGTTTAATTTTAGAAAGTACATCCCAAAGGCTAACACAAATTCCTTTGTGCTTTTGTTCACTGTGTTAATGGGCTAATCAAGAGGTGAAGCCAGTGCCCCTTTCTACCAGTCACAAAATAATTCCTTAAGAGAGTGACTTTTAACTCAGCACTCAATCTAAAATTCAGCTTTGAGGAAAGTCAAAAGGCAAGGATAATGCTAGTAGAAAGTAAATAAATATACATCTTGGATAGGAATCAAGAGTTTCTATGTAAAGGATTCTTACTACACAGTAACAGAGTCCTTTTACATAGTTAATCTGAATGCTAGGTAAATAACTTCATTGTTATTCTTAAATTTCTTCTGTTTAAGTAGAGGGGAACTGTAATGTTAGATCTGGTAAGGTTAACAAAATTCTTGTAACAATTCCTTTTACTGGTATAACTGCTGGGCATAAAAAAGGCTGTCCTTGTGCTCAGAAGAAAGGAGTAAGATCAATTAGAATATTTGTCAAAGCTGAAAGCCCAGAGGAATGCCATTTATTTGATGTATCTGGGCTAGGTGACTATTAAATGTTCTTTGAATATTTTATATGATGGAGTAAAAAATAAGGTATAAAAATACACAACAAACAGTTCTGAAATTTAATTTTTCACCTAAAAATTCTATATGGTTATTGTGGATAATATCTAAAGCTAAAAGTTTATGGTTTAGCAAGGTTTTTTTATGTTCAAATTGTTGTTTAGTGAAAAGTAATTATAATGACTACTTTGATGGCCCTGGAAGGATCTGGATTCCAGGTATAGAGCTATATAAAAAAGAATCTCCTGGAACGATTTTGTTATACTTTAAGCTAATTTCATCAAAGTGTCTAGAAACAGAGGGAGATCGGTCCATATGGAATGGGTCTCCTTTTTGTAAGAGATTAGGTAGAAAGAAAGCTGCACAGAGTTTCAAAAGAAAGATCAGCAATATTTTCCAGAATGTGTTATTGAGCCAATTTTCTGCCAACAGCAGGGCAAATCAGTGATCAAGAAGAGCTAAAGGTATTCACATAAATAGATAAAAAAAAACCACATTTCAGTTTCCAATACAGACAGTTCCTTTTAAGTCCTCTATCTCGTGCATTCCTTAATTTTCCATAAGTACCTATGTTCAAGATAGTAGAGGGGGTCATATAATATCTTGAATTTCAAAACACAGATTTATAGGCTAAAAGGAAAACAAATTTTAGCAAAAGGAATTGACAGGGAATATTCTGACGGAGAACATTGGACTAGAAGTAAAATCAGAGTAAGTAAATACCCCCCAACATTTAAACCCAAAGAAGCTCTGACCAATGAAAAGCATAAATTTCATCACTGTATCACTATCTTCCTGTTCATCATCAATTTTTTTTCAAGCGGGCACCAGTAACATCTCCATATGTCCTGTCTCATGCTAGTAGAGCCCAAGGGCATCTGCTTGCTCCAGGAACATAAAGAGCCTCAAACCATTCCATCATGTCATGGGAATGAGGTATATAGTTGTTACTGGTTTGGCATGTCAAATACGACAGGGGTAGCTTGCCAGGCCTCTGCTGTGATCACAAAATTATGGTGAGCAAAAAACAGAATCAAAAAAAAAATATATATATATACTAGACATCTATTTTTATTCCAAATCTAGTTTTAGAAAAAAAGTTTAACGTGGGTCAGAAAGACAAATGGGCTTCCAAAGGACAAAAGAAGGGACAGAGCATCAAGGTAATATCTTGAATTGGAAAATCGTGTATGCTTTGATTCTGTGACTGACAGACACAGAGCTGCAGCAAACTATAAATTTAAATTTTGTTTACTGTATTTTTATACCTCAAAAAAGTGACTGTCCATAAAAGAAAAGGTATCTGAGCATAACAGAGTATCATGTAGCAATTAAACGTCATTAATTTGAGTGCACTATGGAACACGGGGAAGGGGGAAGTGAAACATCAATTACAATGTCTAGGTAATAATGTAGAGGCAGAAAGAAAAAATTAAGTACTATCTCAAAGGGAGTCATTGAAGGATCTTGGGATTTTGGCAGCACTGGTGATCTTGACAATTGCATATCAAAACCATAAATGGGGGCTGGAGGATGGTCCAGCCAGGTAGGGCATTTGATTTAGGCGTGGCCGCCCATGCCAGCCTGGTTCGACTCGGCATCCCATGTGGTCCTCGAGCACCGCCAGAGTAATTCCTGGAGCAGAGCGGAGAAACCCCTGAGCATCTTAGGGTGTGACCAAAAAAAAAGCAAAAAAAATAAATAAATAAATAAATAAATAAATAAATAAACAACAAATGATAACTCTTCTGAAGCATGTAAACCTATACTATAATTATTAGAAAATAAAGAAATACGCTAGCAATCCCATGTTTTGGATGACACTCCACCAAAATTGAAAGTGGCAGCCCCCAGAACCACACTGGCTGCTGCTGTCATGATAGTGACTAGCATTTGGCAGATGAGGAAAAGGTTACAGAAGTAATTATATGTATAGATATGGCTAGCATGAAGGGTTTTGTTGCTGCTTGGTTAAAGAAATATGCTATCTGTCTGGAAAGCAACTATGGCTGAAAGCATTTTAAGAAATCAAGGGTAGAAACTTAGCCAGGGTAAGTTATACTTTTGCAAATGAAATCCCAGAAATCTGCCAAACTAAACCACATTAGGGAAATGATCATTAGGTGTAGAATGATTTGCAATTTTGAATAGCAGATTCCCAGGTTATAAAATAAAATAAAATAAAATGAAATAAAATAAAATACTTGGGGCTAGCCATCAGTGAACAACATTTTTATCCAAATTTTTAGTGAACAAGAATTCTCTATCTGAAAAGCTGCGTTTTATGCTTTAAAGATGAAGTTATCTCTTCATTGAAGTGATACGTACCAATTTACACACAAAGGTTGTCTCTGACCCTATGAAAAAGACCCCCCAATTTACACAAAGATAAAGCTGCTACAAATTCTAGGCGCCTTCCACTTAACAGTTCTGAGAACTAAAGTTACCCATTTAATTAGCTGACAGTGGTGAAATCCAAGGTGCTATGACCCCAGGTATAGGTTCCCCATTTAACTAATGGTAAACTGCAAATTCCCTAAATATGACATTTCTAAAATATGAAATCTCAAATTCATGATATTCCTAAAATAAAATATCCTCAGAAGAAATAATAAAGATGTATACTAGCTAGAGGACCTCCTCGAGTCTCTCTGCTTTCTGTGTCTCTCTCTGACCACTGTATCCTTTAATATTGCTCTTGCCTAAATGTCTCGCTAAAGGGTAAATTCTTTTACAAACCTTAGTGCCTGCTCTTCAGGGTCCAGCCCAAGGGGCTTCCACTTCACTCATCATTTGCAACTGCTTCTGTTTTCATTATCTCCTAAGTCCCTTAGCACAGGTTTTGAAAGCCTGGTTGACCTGCTACTTTAACATTTATAGCCATGTGAATTCCTCAAACATATGTTTATTATACCCAGTCTCTTTGTCTAATGCCTTACCAGATATTAATTTGTTTGCTTGTCCAAACTTAGAACTTAGGGAGAAAGTGGTTATGGGAATTATCCTCTCTGATCAGATATGGGGAATTCTAAAATTTACCGTGTTCAGAATAATGATGTGTACATTTCTGTGTACATTATGTATACAGTATGCATATATACATCATGTACATGTAGACATTATGTATCCATAATGTATACATAGGGTATATTGACTTGCTCAGTGTTGTCTTCCTATT
The DNA here is from genome assembly GCA_021461705.1 of Cryptotis parvus. Taxonomy (NCBI): domain Eukaryota; kingdom Metazoa; phylum Chordata; class Mammalia; order Eulipotyphla; family Soricidae; genus Cryptotis; species Cryptotis parvus. The sequence goes on from JAJIBD010022593.1 coordinate 10,271, forward strand.
ATTTGACCTGTTCTTAGAACCTAGTACAATAGCGAAGGTGTGATAATCAAGATCCAAATAACTTTGTACAGAAAACACTTCTTGCATTTTATTTTTCAAGAAGTATATTTCTAACAAAATAGGAACAACTTTATTTCTAACAGTTAGAGCAAACCCAGGTTAATCTTGATCCCAAATAAAATAAGAGAATATATTATGCATGGTGTTATTTCTCTCACTTTTTGACATTTTCTATCTAAATATTTGTTTATTTTACCAACTAACTAGAATTCTCTAAATGGGGGGCTGGAGCAGTAGTACAGAGGGTAGGACAGTTACCTTGCAAGTAGTGTACCTAGGTCCAATCCCCAGCACCTCATAAAGTCCACCAAGCCTTCCAAATTGAGTAATCCCTGAGTGCAGATCCAGAGTATGACCTGAGCACCACTGGGTGTTGAAAAACCAAGACTCTAAGATTTCCTTGTCAGCTGTGTGAAGCCCCTAATTTTGTCTGCCCCCCATCCACATCTTTGATTTTCTATGAATTCCTGGCCTCACTCAGATGAAATGGAAGTTAACAACTACTTAACATAAAACTCTGCCCCAGGGCCCGGAGCGATAGCCCAGTGGGTAGGGCATCTGCTTTGCTGACGTGGCTGGCCATCCGCCAGATTCGATCCCAGGCATCCCATATGGTCTCCAGGCACTGCCAGGAGTAATTCCTGAGTGCAGAGCCAGGGAGTAACCCTGAGTGTCACCAGGTGTGACCCAAAAAAGCAAAACAAATAAAAAAAAAAAACCTCTGCCCATTGTCTTGGGCTCACCTGGAAGCTAAGATAATGGGAAATATCTAAGGCAAATGGCCAGACTACTGTGTTTGATCCTTGCATCATCTGTAAAACTTTTGTCTTGACAACTGATAAAGAAATGTAAAAAGGCCCAGGGGCAAAAGGGGTATTTACACAGGAGGTATGGTGGCTGCCTTGCACACACATGAACTGGTTTCCAATCTGGCACACTACCTGGGGATCTGAGCACTATCAGGAGTAATTCCTGAGTGCAGAGCCAGGAGCAATCCATGAGTATAGCTGGGTGTGGTCCAAAAAATCAAAAGTAAAAAGGGAGGCAAGAGCGATAGCACAACGGGTAGGGCATTTGCCTTGCATGCCAGACCTGGGTTTGATCCCTGGCATCCCATATGGTCCCCTGAGCACCACCAGTAGTAATTCCTGAGTGAAGAGCCAGGAGTAACCCCTGAGCATCACCAGGTGTGACCCAAGAAACAAAAAAAAAAAAAAAAAAAGTAAAAAAAAAGATGCAAAGAGCCAATTTTCATATAAAGGGGTATGTAAGAAAACCCTACTTGTAGCTTCTCTGCATTCACTGTAACATAAAGACACATTTTTCTATAATATACCACACAAAATTGGCCACAGTTAACTTAGTCCTATACCATGTTCCTTTCCACATAGGGTGTTCTTCCTTTCCTTTCTACTTCCAATAACTATTCTACTTTTTAAATCATGAGAATCTTTATTAGTCAATATTTTTATTCTTGAAAATATTGAAGAACCTGGAATTGTGGACTATCACGAAGCCTGCAGTCATCAGCAGCAGCATCAGTGGGGCCCAAAACTAACAAGATAAATCAATCAATCAATCAATCAATCAATCAATCAATCAATCACTTCACTTATATCACTTGTCTTCCCCTTGTTCATTGATTTGCTCGAGCAGGCACCAGTAACATCTCCATACATCCTGTCACTTAATAGTGTAGCCCAATGGCATCTCCTAATTGCAGGAACATAAAGAGCCTCAAACCATTCCATCAGGTCATGGGAATGAAGTCTATAACTGTTACTGTTTTTTGGCATATCAAATATGGCACAGGTAGATTGCCAGGCTCTCCCCATGAAATAAATGAATGAATGAATGAATAAATAAATAAATGAAATCTCAGATCATTTTGGAAAAGTTGGGTCCCCAAAGATTATACCTGTATAAACATTAAGAATCAACATTTTCATGTTCCTGCTAATGAAAGTTGCTTACAAAAAACGGGTGACAGACCCAAAATTCCCTAAACTACAATTTTTTAACCTCCGAAATCATTTGGATTATTGTGTCTCTTTCACTGTGACATTTGGCCAATACTCAATGAAGTGATAGAAATAAGGATACATTTTTTTAAAAAAAAGTAATTCCTATGTAGTAAAAACCAAAGTGCTTGAGATTTTCAAAATAAATTATTTGTTTAGAATCTTTAAAGTGAGAAGAAATATGGGAAGATAATTATGTTCACGTTACCTCATAGAACCAGCATTCCTCCATTTAAGTGGTTATATCACAGAGTAGAAATCTTGTTGGAATGACATTTCCCCCATATCCCTTGTATAAATCTAGCAATAGTTCTTTTAAGTCAAAGATAAAGTAACTCCACTCCTACCACACCTTATCACCTAATGAACTACCTTTGAGTCCATCTGTTTCTCCCCTTAGCAGTTATTTGGTATAGCAATGCAGTGATATTATGAAACTAAATAAAACAAAGATAAGCCAATCTTTTGTCCCTACCTATATTTAATGGCTACCTATTGCAATTAAAATACAGTTCTCTAATTTGTAAAACCACAGCTGATCTCAGCCCTGGTAACCATTTGGACTTATATCCTACCACTTCCTCTCTGTTCATTAAGCATGGGTATATTAGCCATTAACAGTACTGTGATTCTGTCTAGAACACTTAACCCTGATATCATATGGCCTGATTCTCTTGAATTTCAGCAATGATAGCTAGGATTAAATCTCCCTCTGGGGAGATTTCATTCATCTCTTGGAGATTCATACTTTATGGTACTCAACCCTCTTTGTTATTCACTGTTGTTTTTGCTAAAGTGTGATACTAATTTTACTAAGCTTGGATAGGTGCTAGTAAATTGGATGATAACTGTAAATTTCCCATTTTTGTCAAATTATCTCCTAGGTTTACTAACAAATTTAATTCTTCTAAATAGGACGTATTTCTACAACTGAAATAGGGCTCACAATATGAAACTGTATGATTTTTACAACAGACTGTGGGTATTATTGTTTGTAGGCGAAGAGAATCATACTGAATATTGGGTGATTCATAGTCTCTGGAGACATTTTGAGAGTTCTCCCATTAAGGGAATGTTGTACAAATAAAACCACACAGGTAAAACAAATCAAGAGGCAGCAGAATTTGACTTAATTCTTACAATACAATATTATCACCTCTACACACATGCAAAGTTTGTCTTTAAAAAGCGCTATAAAAGATTGAGGTGCTATGTGAGAAATAGGTTTTATTGACTAAATGTTAAATCAACTTATACATTTCATGTTTCCATCACTTAACAGTGAATTAGTTAGGCTAAGGGTCATTTATAAATGCTGAGTTTGCCATTCCCCATATCAAAAATTTGTTCCTAAACTTCTCTACTGAATGCTTTCTCTACAGGCCTCCTGCTGAGTACCAAGAAAATGAAAATACATATATCTTGATCTCTGCCAAACTTTGACAGGCTAACCTATAAGGAACTTTTAAATGTATATTCATTTTGAACACAGAAACTTTGTTAGCAGTCTCAGTATTAGAATTCTCTTGTCAGCAGCTACAGAGATAGCTAAACTGCTAAACATACACTCTAAGTAAATACTCCACAGACACATCAGACCAGAAACAGCTGGCAGCTTCAGGCTGTTCATTTCAGAATGAATTGAAAGCTCATAATCAGAACCAGTAAGGATATTATCCACAGGATAAGTACTTATGTACTTTCACAAGAACAAACTTTATTTCAAATTTGAAGCCTTTTAAATAGTGCTGGTATGCGATTACATTACAGGAAACAACTAGTTTGTTGATATTTCTTCAACCCGGTCAGGGAAACAACTTATTTGTTGGTATTCTTAAACCTGGTCAGAAAGAAAACCTGAAAAAGGCATGTACTTGAAATATGTTTATTAAAAATGTACAACTGTTAATACATTTAAGGAAAACTCAGAGGAAAAGTGTTTTTCAAAAATAAACTACAACAATACTGTTAGCCAGTATGTTTGTAAATGTTACACCATTTATTTTTTAATAATCTAAGACAGAAATAAGTTTGTACAAATTTACTGAATTTGTTTTTAATTGAATTTGTTTTAATGTTGTAGAATTGCTAAGGACTCTTTGTACACTGCTGTTCTACAGAGAGACTTTAGCAACTTCCATCCAGAGGGCATGACCACAGCCCATTAAGACTAGGCTACAAGTCTTACAATCTCATTTAGTGACTGACTTTTGAGCAAACAATCTACAAGTACCAGCAGTATAGTAATCATCAACGATCCATAGGATGTATTATATCGGCATGGACTTTTGTTTCTGGAAGGACTCAAGTATCTCAAATAAAGATACAGGGACTAGAGAATGATTGCAGCTGCTAGGATGCCTGCCTCGCATGCTGCCAACCGTTCAATCCCTCACCCTCTTATGATCCTGCAAGCTCCTGAGTGAAGAGTCTGGAACAAACCCTGAATACCAGCAGGTATGACCCTAAAATAAAAAACAAACAAAATATACGCCTCCTACCCACATACTGGCAGCTCCTGCATTTTAATTTTTATAGGGGTGACAATCAATATAATTGTGGCATCTACACAGAAATTATATACCTTTTTTCTATCATTTATTTGGTGTTGTTGTTTGTTATTTTTGCCACACCTGGCTGTACCTTGGCCTTACTCCCAGTTCTGTGCTCAGGGTTCTAGCAGGGCTCCAGCAACCATATCGGACACCAGAGACTGAATCCATGTCAGCCACATGCAAGGCAAGTGCCCGACCCAATAGACTATCTTTCCAGCCCCAAACTTCTTATACCTTACAAAAAGGAAAGACGAATAATTCAAATCAAAAAAATAGTAATAGGGATGATAAGGGATTGTAGTGTAATAAGATTTGAACCCTACTTCCCAGGATGGGAAGGCAAGAAAGATCAGCTCTTATTTTCAGCAGGAGCTTTTATTATTGTTATTAATATTAATTATTATTATTATTAATCTGAAGTTGAAGGTCATTAAAGAACACCAAAGCAATAGCCATTCAGAGTTTAATATGACAATTTGAAGGCTGTGAATTCTGAGGTCTAACTCTGAACATATGTTTGTTTATTGGCTCAAAGCTAGCACTACACCATTTAGATCATTTTATAACCAAGCACAATGGAGCAAATCTAGATTAGTATGAGAATCCAAATTTTGTCTTTCCTGGGTTTTATGCTACACTTCTGAGTGAGACCTTAACAAGAGTCAGAATTAAGAATAGGTCAGACAAACATCTGCTTTACTTATTTTGATTACGTGGGCCGGCAAAGGAGTTTGCTTTTATATTACCAAAATAACTGGGAATATGGCGAAAATAAATGCACCTTCTGTCTCATGGAATGTTATTACAGTACAATGCTTTGTGAATGCTTGGTGGCGTTTTCAAGCATTTTTTTTTTGTTCCCTCATTTCTTGTTCGGCTCCATAATGCAATCCTCATGGTTTGAGCACTAGACTTCAAATGAGACATCTATTCAGAGCATGTTCAGACAAAACGAGTGGTTTCCTTAGTAATGGGAACTATGTGTAAGCTTTCCACACAGCCCCTCCAGCCGGCCAGGCTGCTCCCTGCCTAGTGGTTCACACACAGGCTCTCAGTGCGCATTATACAGCTGGTGAGCACCCCCAAAGTCTGAAATGACTAAAACACTGAATATTCATTGCATTTCTAATAAAATGTATCCTTTATAAAAGGTTAAGGACGTAAGAAGCACTCTTAATGGGGAGGGTTAATTTACTCATTTTGCGCAGCCTGTCTATGGAATGGAAAGAATGATAAGCAATTTCATGAGACACATGTTATCCCTTTGTTTGGCTATAATTTAAAACATTCCCTTACCTTAAAAGCCTATGCTTGCCTTATTCTGTTTTTTCTCTTCTGCCCTAGACACTGCATTTTCTGATTTTCTATGTGGCAATCATCTTTGATAAAGCTTTGAAATTCTTTCAAAAAGAGTATAATTCTTTCCAGAAAAGAATATAAATTTTTCCTTCCTGTATCTAAGATATATTTGCAAAAAAGTAATCTATGTATACAATTGCTGAAGTTATATTACATAAATATACATATGCACACATGTATATATACACATAAGTACATATCTACATATACACACATAATATGTACATGCATAATATGTTTTATACACATACATGTGTGTATAACAAGCACACAATATGTATATAATATGTACATATGTGTATAGACAAATATACACATATGTATATGTGATATATGTATATGAGTATATATACATATATTGCATATGCATACATATTAAATATGTATATATATACACAAATATATTTATTTAACCACTTATTTCAGGTCCATACAGTGTATAGGAAAAGAGCTGCTGGCTTCTAGTAGAGCTATAATGTTTTTATCCTAAATATTAACTACAAAGTCAGTCAATAAAAACAACTATCCTAGCATGAAAACAAACATGAATTAGCTTTTGTTGTTGTTGCTGTTTTATTGTGGGGACATACCTGATGGTGCTCAAGGCTTACTTCTGCGCTGGACTCAGAGATCACTCCTTGCAGCTTAGGAGACCATATAGGATATCCAGGATAGAAGCTGAGTAAGCACATACAGGGCAAGTGCCCTACCTGACCTGCTATCACTCCAGCCTCATGAATCAGGTTTGTTTGTTTTTTAAGTTATCTTAGTTGATGTGTTAACCTTTAATGATATTAATTCTAGATACCCTCAAACTATGTTGAAATCATTCAATTACAAGGAGAAAAATGTTGATAAAGATTTAAGTGACAGAAGTGAGGTATAGCTAGTTAACAATCTAAGATGAATGTGCTATGTTAATTTGGTTACATATAAGCAAATATGTGAGACAAAAGAAGAATTAGGGTTTGAGAAGAATCCTGATGTTAAAATAATTTGCTGGGGTAATGATGCTTGCTCTGCATGCACTGACCTAGGTGCAATTCCTGCCCTGGCAAGAGTTCCCAAGCACTACAAGGAAAGATGTCTAAGCACAGAATAAGAAGCCCTGAGCATCCCTCGGTGTGGCCCCAACATCTTCCCACCGTTGCCCCTCTCTCGAAGGAAAAAAGAAAAGAAAATACAGTTTTAAGAATTCTGGCTTGAAGGACTGATCAAGTGTGTGCAGCCCTGAGCTGGATCCCTGGCAATACCGGGCCGTTGGTGGCACCCAAGCTTCCCGAGTAAGCAAGCAAGCAGCATCTCCTGGTCCTGCCAGCACGCCAGGCTGAGCATCTCTGGCAGCTTTCTGGGTCTTCACCCTCAAATACTGACACTGCTAGGATTGGACTCCAATTTGTAAAGAGTTAACTGAATTTACTTTGTATTCCAGAACTGCTTCTTTACTACCTTTCTAAACAATCTCTCAAAGCTGTTTTCCCTCTGTGAAAAAGGGAAGTACATTATCTCTTTGTATTATAAGAATAAAAGTGTATGCATGCAGTGCAAAGCACACTGATTGGCTTGCATGTAGTTAACACTCAAACAGCACAACTGATTGCTAATCTAGGACTTTAATTTCAAAATACAAAATCTTCACATTTGCAGAGCAATATATACTTCAAATTCTGATGTATTCCATTGTGTTTTATAGACAGCACAAAGAAACTCATTTGTATTCCCCTAAACAACAGCAGTAATAAATAGAATAACAAAATAACAGCAATATTAAATTTTCTATCAAGCCAAATATTGAATCTCCATCATTGATACTTATGACCTCCTTTTCCCCATAACTTGTGATGAATTCTGCCTCCTGGTTCAAATTCATACACTGGTCCTCTATGCAATCAAGAGCAGATACCTCTGGCACATTTAGCAATGGATCATGTCTAATTGTCTCACACAGTATAAAAGCAAAACCTTGTTGTCATTTATATAAGTCTACACAACCACAATTATAGATTTAAATGACTTAATGCTGCTGTGTTTAAACACTTAGCAATTTTATTTCTTATTCATCAAATATCTACTCACACCTCTATCCACTCACTCATTTACTCAATAATATTGATCAATTATTTTATATTATGGGTCCAGAGGCAGAATTCAAATTGATGAACAAAATCCATCAACTTTTAGTAGAGAACAAGCATTCTACAAAAATAGCACATTTGAAATGAAGAATTAAGGAAGACTAGTGGGAGACAACTGTACTGAGGAAAAGGATGTGCCTGACTCTGTATTAAGGGAGTCATTACTCCAGGGATCCCAGATAGAATAAGCAAAGACACAGAGGAGGGGAAATACCAGCACAGTGACTGAGTAACTATAGACGTTTCCCAAGGTCAGAAAAACTGTGACATCTCAGGAGTACAAGGACATAACAGTCAGGTTCTTTTGGAGGATCTAATTGCTAAGAAGCTTAGAAAATTTTTTCTGCTTGCAATTAAGAAACAAATGGAATTTTGTTAGCTGTTCTTTTCCATTTGTTTTTGCATAAGATTCTACAGAAAATAGCTTTAGTGAATAAGATTAAAGGCAGGAAAGTTAGGACAATTGCAACGGCTAAGGCAGAAGATGATTTCTGAAAGATAAGAATAAAATCTTCAAAATTTACTGATATGTTGAATGCAGGATAAAGGCAGAAGGAAGACCAACACTTTTGTGTTTCTCTCTGTAAATGGGTGGCAACATTATAAATCCAACATGGGGATAAGGTCAGTTTTAGATATGACTATAGAATGAAGCCTGTCTATAGATTTGGGAGAACATGTGAACTGCTGGCTGAAATTCCTGCAGGCTGGAATTTGAAGAATGAAAGGGAGAGACACATAGATTGTCAATAATAACAAAACTTGTTAAAACTACAAAATCAATAATGCTGAATGTGCATAAGTGTGCGTTGGAAAGGTGAGAAATTGTGAAAATAATAAGATCTGAATAAAAGTTTAAACAACACATTTAAGAGGGATGGGTGCTGGAACACTGTATAAATGAAACCCAATCTTGAACATCTTTGTAATTACATATCTCAGGGTGTTATAATTTAAAAAAAAATAATTTAAGCTAGAAAGAATTCATTTTTCCTTGGGAATATTCAGATTGAGAAGCAGCAGCTAAGAGAGTGCAAAAGCTTAGAGCCATCTTTAAGATGAGTGCCTGAGGAGCTGACAGGACCAATTCAACGAGGGAAGGGAACCGCCAAAAATCCAGACATAACAATGGTTAGGGTTTTTGTTTTTGTTTTAAGGTAACAGAGAGCCTTCAAAGGCATCAAAGAAATAGCTAAAAGGACAAAGAACCTCCGGCTCCGGGCACATCTCTTCGACTCCACCGTTTTCCCTGCATTAACATACGCCTCAGAGACCTCAGAGACCCTACGAAAGCAGGATGAGAATGCTATTCAGGTCTCCCAGAGAGGAATTGAAAGAGCTATGTTTGGAATATCACACCTCACTCAAGTGAGAGTAGGAATCCGGAGTTCCGACCTCTGTCACTATTCCAGAATCATGGACGCTGTCTTGTTTGCAAGGCTTCGAAAATCAGATGGGCTGGACATGTAATGCGATTTGCAGATGACCGCTGGACTAGAGCCGTTACCAACTGGATCCCACGGGATGTCAAAAGATCACGTGGCCGCCCACCTACAAGATGGTCAGACTTCCTTGTCAAGACCCTGAAGGAACACTTTGAGGCTCTTCCTATTCCTGAGTAAACCAGATGCCATTCGGCTACATTGGCACGTGATAAGGTCCAATGGAAATGTTACTGGCGCCCGCTCGAGCAAATCGATGAATAACGCGGGATTGAAATGATCAAGTGAACAGAGAGCACCACTGTGTAAATTCCCCTAGGAACAAATTATTTCCTAGTGATAAAAGTTGAAAACAAAGATCATTGCATTCCTCAAGAATTCTGAATGGACACATATGGTGGAAGACTAGAAGAGATTCAAGGTGATTAATTTTAGCTTCAGTGGTCAGCCAGGAGAAGTAAGAAAGAATAGAAATAAAGACAATCAGGAGGGAAGAGGACTAGGAAATTTGAAGGCTTTAGTTGTGTAAAAAATGAGATAGAGAGTGTGGTTCTAGAGGGTGAAGAATGCGCTGGAGATATAGTACAGGACATGACACTTGCCTTGCGTGGCAAAACTTGAGAATTGTTGGAGTCCATGTTGATAGACCAGTAAACAAAGTTAGTCTATGGTATGAGGAAATAATACAGTGTATCAAGAACGAAGCAAATGGGAGAGAATAAAAAAAAATATTGTGGCAATAGTCAAGGGTAATCCAAGTCCATGACCAAATTTTCTAAGGTTCAAATAGTTCCTTTGCAAATGGTATATATAACATGATAGACTCTACAATGCCCTTGCTATGTAACTTTTCCAATTTGAACTAGTTTAAGTTTGAGCTAGTTTAAATAGCAGATATTGCCTCATCAGCTAAAGGTATCCTATTAATATACATACTCTTAGTATGGATAGCTACTTACAAAATTAAAAATAAAGGACACTGGCAAGATTCTCGGCTGTTGTCCCCTTCTCATAATTCCTTGAATGCATTTTTTAGAATGCTCTAGACATACCTAGAGGTCAATTAAAGGCATTGAGAAATAAAACCTGAATCTTATGAAGCAAAGTCTGCATTTTATTCTGCATTTGACTTAATTTAAGCATATTTTATATTAATAAGGTCCCCACCCCTCACCCCCTTTATAATTCCCTAAATCAGAAACTAGCAGATGAATCTGCTAAATACAGGAAGAATCAAGCTTGAATAATGTAAACACAGGGAAAATAAATGAAGGAGTAACTTTCAAAACTAAATACATATTCAGTGCCTAGCGTATGTCCAGTATTACATCTGCTTGATCATCTAATGAACTCATTTCTAAAGACAGATTTAAGACCAAAAAAGATTCAAAAGTTCTAAGGGGTATGAAAAGGAGTTCTATAGGAATACAAAGGATCATAAAATAGAGCTAGAGATAGCTTTAAAATTTAAAATTTAAAATTCAGAGGTGAAATCAAAGTAGGTGTTAGCGACAAGAATCTTCCATCTATTCTGTCATCTTTACTAGCTATAGCAACTAGCTTTTTCTCTGTTTCTCTGGAAAAAGCTAGTCTTTTTCAAGACTCATTCCCCACTAAAAGGGAATATCTCTGTGAATAGTCACAATAGATTAGAAGAAGAAATTTAGCTGTGGGCCTCTTGCACTTTCCATCAATGACAGGAGAATTGGAGAAGAATGATAACAGTTCCCTTTGTTCTCCCATCTAGTAGAAGGCAAGGAAAAGTGACATAAAATATTCATGAAAATTTTAATGATCCTTTAATGTTGAGATGGAAGAATATATTCAATACCTAATATTTTACAGATAAAAATTTGGTTTTTTTTGCTCACAAATCACTGCCTTGATCTCTTCTTTAGATAAATTGATAATTTTCATTAATCTACCTTTGCAAAGGAAACCATACAAAAGCCAGAAAATACAATAGATTTTAACTAAGAATACTACATCAAGATAAATATGTTATATTATGTATTCTGCTTATTTCTTTTGCCTACATCTTGGTTATGGGGCTTACTTTTGCCTAGAATTCTATATGAATCATGTAATTACATGAATGCAATGATATTAAATACATCCAATTCAAAGAAGATGAAAGGAGAAAGTGATCAGCAAAGAAAAAATGGCCAGATCAGAGCTACATTATATTCTACCATAATTAACAGCTCTCTTATGAATAGCTTTTTATATAACAGAATAAAAATGTATTCCATGAGGGGCAGTGGTTTTTAATTTAGTAAATAATTCCCTCAGTTTACTCAAAACTTTGGAACAGATTCAATATCCAGAAATAGAAAATTACAATTACTCATTCAATTATACTCAATATTATTTTAATATATAAAATTTCTATTGAAAATATAAAGTGAATAGGTTAGGGTTTTTACCTTCAAAGTGGTTTACTATTTGAAGATAAATCAGAAATCACAATACATGTTAGAATAAGATAATATATAATAATAAAAGGTAAAAATACATGTAATAAAATAAGGGAAATAATTACTTTCATTGGATGTATAGATACTTTCATTCTTCTTTCCTTCTGTTTTTCTATTTTTGGACCACAGCTATGCTTTAGGTTTACCTGGCTGTGCTGGGAGACTACAGGAGGTGCTAGTAAAAGGACAAGATAAATATCTAAAATTCTATAGTAGTTATACAGCCCTTCACTTTTCTAAGGGGAATATTTAAAAGATACATCTTGTGAAAAACTCTCGTTAGATTATTGGGTGCAAGCTGGTTGTCAACTAATGTTGTCCTACACTAGTTAATACATTATTACAGAAAGTTAGAAAAATATAAAAATGAAACACCATTATTTTATCAAAAGTAACTAACCATTATGTTATCAAAGGTAACTACTGCTCTATTACCTTTTGGAGACACTTCATTTTAGTTATTTCTGTACAACATACAAACTACCTATTTAGTTACTTGTCTATCTACTGTATATTTTAAAATATATCTAACTGCTTTATCCATGCACTTGCCTAGAATTAAGTACAAATAAAAGTGAATCCCTTTGGTGAAGGTGAATAATGCACTGAGAGAAAGCAAATGAGTAAAAAGATTTACAGAGATAGTCAAAGAGAAAGAAGGGGAAGAGAAAGGAGGCTGGAGAAGATACAGATAGAGATAAAGGGACTTCCTCACTAAGGTCTTTTATCTTTCTCCTTAGATTTCCTGAGTAGTCCAAATTACTTTGACTCTTCAACAGAAATCATATCTTTCACTAAAAAAATAAACTTTGGGCTGTGGTGTGTGTGTCAGTCACGAGGCATATGATTCACATATTTCAGGTCTCCAGATTCCATTGCTGACATCAATAAAAAAAGAAAAGAAAAAATTAAATCTATGCCTAAATGAAAACTTCATTTTCCCCTCTTCATCTCTCTAAACTTCATTGCAAAAATAATATTAAGAAGAGCTTTGATACAATTTGCTTTATTTCAACATTATTAAATCCCTCACACCACTACAGTCTTCCAAGTGCAGCCAGCAGTGAGACCTGAGTAGCATTAGGAGTAAACTCTGGGTACCACAAGATGTACCCTCAAACAAAAATGAAACACACACACACACACACACACACACAAAGGAGATTAGCTCAAACTAACAATTCTGGCACAGTTAAAAACACCAACAACAAGTGGTCTGTCCAAGTGCAGTGGCAGAGTCCCTGTATTTCTGATTGAAGGTCATGAGATCTATCCCCAGCACCTCCCCATATGACTGTGGCAGCATTGCTATTTAAGATCTGTACTGTTGCAAGCGCCAGTGTTTGAGTACTGCAACCAGAATGTATATGAACAACATAAATAAAAGGCTCAGTCCTCTGGGCACTGGTGGAGGGATGGGTGCTGGAACACTGTATGTCTGAAACCCAAATAGGAACATTTTTGTAACTGTATATTTCACGGTGGTATAAAAAAGATTTTTTTAAAAAAAATTTAAAAAACAAAATTAAAAAAATAAAAGGTACAGTCCCTGGAGAGCAGTGACAACTGACATGTGCAGCAGCATAAGAGTGTGTGATTACCACAAACAAATGCATGTGACCACTGCTCAACAACTACCACAACAAAGTGAGGAAGAAAACTGGAGAAAGCGGCGCTAGTTGTAGAATCATATAAAATAGAAACTTTCATTAAAACAGAATAAAAGAATAAAATCCTCCTACTAAGTGGAAGAAAATAATCTGGAGGATCATGCCTATAGCAAAGAGTTTTATCCATGATAAATAGGGTGCTCACAAAAGTCAACAGGGAAAAAACAACCTCATCGACAATAGTGAGATGAAAGGAACAGACAATTCACCAAAGAAGACATACAGATGCCAGCAGACACATGAAAAATTTCATTATCACTTATTATCAGGGAAATGCAAAACAAAACACCAATGAGATTTCACCTCAGACTTGTAAAAATGGCCTCTATTAAAAAAAAGCAAAAAACAAGTGCTGGCAGGAATTTGGAAGAAAACATACCCTTGTACACCATAAGATTATAAAGCAGCCCAGACTCTATAAAAAAAATGGTATGGGGATTTCTCAAAATACAAAAATGTTAAAAGATGGAGTAATTCCCTTCCCAAGTTTCCTGAAGAACAAAGGCACAGATTCAAAACAGTTATATACAAGTGAATCTTCATTGTAGCACCACTTACAACAGAAAAGATATGTAAACAACTCAAGTGTCCAACAACAAATATAAATTAAGATGTGGACCATTTACACAATCCAATTCCATTTAGTTATATGAAAAGTTTATCTGTTGCAACATCAGAAACAGAACTAGTGGGAGTCATGCTAAGGAAAATAAGTCAGAAGAAAAAAGACAAAGATAGAATGTTATAACTCATAGGTAGGATATAATGAAGCAAGGGAAAGAAAGACACAGCAAAGGAGAAACAATTCTTGGAGTAACAGAGAAGTGCAATTTCCAAAAGAAGCAGAAAGTGTAACTAAGGCGGACAGGTGGGCCAGTGGACTGTGGTGGAAAGATATCCATACTTTGGTGGTGAATGTTGTATGGTGATGTATATGGTAAAGAAGTTTAAAAGGGTTCCTAAAATACTTAGTCTTAATTAAAGGTAAAAAATAATGGCGTGGGAGTGGGAAAAGTAAGGAGGGTGCAAAATTCTTGCTCTCTCTTACCTACGTGTTATTAGACAAGTCTTTTAATCATCTATGACTCGGGGCATTAGAGTTCTATATTTTTGTTTTTCATTTGATGAGCATTTACAATCGTACTAATCCCAAAATCATAAAATTGTTTTCCACCTTTCTTTGCCTTTAGTTGTTGTTGGGGTGAGGTGACTAAAGATCATAAGCTTAGCCAGCTGAGCTTGCACACACAGTTCTGGTGTGTGAGCAAAAACACACCTACTATGGATGGGGAATTCCAGTGGCAGTGGTGTCAGAGCCTACTTTGCATGTGGGGTAGCTGGGGATTGAACCTGGGGTTCAATCAAATCACTGAGCCAAATCCCTGGCCCCAGCCCTAAAATTCTTATCCCACTGCAATTTAATGTCTTCGTTTGGTACTTCACTATATTGATTAAATAACAGAAAATTTATTTGGAGAAGTAACTTTCATTCTTCCAGTAAATGACTGACCTCAAGTGACCAAAACACACTGATTCTACTGAGAAGGAAACAACAGTTAAGTAATATCCTCTGTCTTTTCCATCAAAGCTACATTTGTTTCTCTCTCACACTGAAATCTTACTTACAATGTTCTTCAACATTAAATCTATAAAAATTAAAATGAACTTTTTTTTGAATTTGTCATGTGTCTACACTAAAGACATTGTGAGGAAAGTAATCTAATCTCTAATATGTCTTAAAAAGTAACCATTTAGTGTCTAAAAACTGTATAATGCAGTGTAAAGTAGCATTAAAAATATTTCTCGAATCTCATTAAATTAAAATTTAAGAATTTTCTTTGATTTCTAAGGCAACTAAAAGATAGGTATGTTAGTTTTATTTATAAACCAAGAAAGTATTTAATCATATTTCTGATTATCACCACTTACCTTCATTATAAGAGCATTATAATTTGTTTTGATTACTGGATTTGTCAATTATATAGTCAATACCAATCAACAAAATTAAATGCTTAAGGAGTCATTGCTATAAAACTAAAACTGCTTTTTCAAATAAATATAAAATTTTAATATACTTCTCCCACATGTGGAAATAAATCTAACAAGCACTGAAATGAATTGGAATAGTCAAAAACTGAAGCTTATGTAAAGCAAAATTGAGGGAAGAGGTATAAGTGTGATGACTGCCAGTCTCTTAAGCATATTAAATTATATGCAAACACACTTCATCACAACATCCTCAGTCCATGACCAAAGATACCTAAGGTTTATAGTTAAACTGAGAATGTCTAGTAAATAATAAAATATAACAATCACGATCTCGATCTTCCGGTTGATCATCTATTTGCTAGAGCGGGCACCAGTAATATCTCCATATGTCCTGTCTCATGCCAGTAGAGCCAGGGGCATCGGCTTGCTACAGGAACATAAAGAGCCTCAAACCATTATATAGGTCATGGGAATGACCTAATATAATTGTTACTGGAATTTGGCATATCAAATACAACACGAGAAGCTTGCCAGGCTTGCTGAGCGGGAGGCAAACTCTTTTAAACACCTCCAAATAAAGCATTTATTGATGAGCCGCTCAGCCGCTTGCGGCCGTCACGAGCCGGGCTGTGATGGGCTGGTCAGCTGGGTGGAGTTCTGACGAGAGGGAAGTCCAAATGTGGAAAATGGTGGCGTCCGTGGATTGAGGGGGTGGTCTGGCTTGTTGTGAGGCTCTGTCAAGGTGGTGGGCCAGGGCCGAGGGTGTTGGGCTGGGCGGGGCGATAGCCCAGCGGGTAGGGCATTTGCCTTGCACGCGCCGGCCTGTGTCGGCCCGGGTTCGATCCCGGCATCGTATATGGTCCCCCGAGCACCGCCAGGAGTAATTCCTGAGTGCAGAGCCAGGAGAAACCCCTGAGTATTTCCGGTGTGACCCAAAAAGCAAAAAAAATATAACAATAACATTATCAAGTAAGTGTTACTAAGTTAATAGAGAGCTTTTTCTGGAACTTATCATTATCAAAATTTTTATAAAAAATCATTTTAATTAAATTTTGTAGAAGAAAAAATTATACCACTATGGAACTTTTAAAAGAGAACTACAGAATTAACACATCTTGTTGTTAGAAAAAAAAGTTGATGGCCTAAAAAGTTCAATGCATCATTATAAGAAGTGCAAAGCACTGGTCTATGTCATTTCAATTAAAACAAACAAACAGGAAGAGTTATACTTACACTCCCCCTGTCTTTCAAGCAGTAAATCTAATAACATGAAAATGTCATTTCTTTTTACTCCACTAGAGGGTAGTGCTTCAAAAGTAGGGCTGGAGTCATGAATCTAGCTGTATTTTTTTTTTGACCTACTGATAAATTAACTCTCATATTCTGTTCTTTTCAAAAAGATGTGTCTCTAGAATATTAAGGTTGTAAAATATGTATTTATAAAACTTCTATGTTGTCACAAGTGTACTTTCAAATGCATACATTGCTGCATTTTTTGGTGTTTCATTTCCAAATGCTTTATATGCATGGTACATGCAGTGTATATTCCTGGGAAAATAAATAAAAAGTATAAAATATTATAGCTTAATAGTTTTGAGAATTTGCTAAGATTTAAGTATTGTATACAATCTTACACACACACATACCACTTACACTCATTCATATAGGGTTGGCAGATTAACTGTCTCACATAAGGAGAAGTGAATATATTTGGAAAAATATAGTTTTAAAAATACCCCTTCGTATGCCAATGTTGTAAATTATAGAGAAGCAAATATATGATTTCCTTTAGAAATCTGGTCATAGAAGATTTTTTTTTAAATGTCACTGCTTTTGTTTAAAAAGTGCTACTGACTAGCAAGTACATGTGTTAAATGAAGTAGATCTATAGAAAAAAACGTTACTCAAAACAGTTACAGGCTCTCTTAAATCATACTATGGTGAACTTTATAAAGAGGGAGTAGAAGGCTGTGTATCCCTCCCAGGTGTTTAAAATATCTGGGAAACTTTATTTGTAAGTGTGACTAGGTATTTCCAAAAGCGGTGGGGAGGGTGTGTGTGTGGGGGGAGGGGGTGTCAGTTCTTTCACTATCAGATAACCTAAAAATGGGAAACTTGATTATAAAAATCTCTGCATTCCCTCCCCTGAAAAGGAAAAAAAAGAGAGAAGTGAAGGAGAGAAAGAGGAAGGAAGGAAGGAAGGAAGGAAGGAAGGAAGGAAGGAAGGAAGGAAGGAAGGAAGGAAGGAAGGAAGGAAGGAAGGGTGGGTGGGTGGGTGGGTGGGTGGGAGGGAGGGAGGGAGGGAGGAAGGAAGGAAGGAAGGAAGGAAGGAAGGAAGGAAGGAAGGAAGGAAGGAAGGAAGGAAGGAAGGAAGGAAGGAAGGAAGGAAGGAAGGAAGGGTGGGAGGAAGGAAGGTTGGGAGGAGAAAGCAGGGAGAGAGGATGGGGGAGAGGGAAGGAGGGAAGGAGGGAGAGAGGATGGGGGGCAGAGGGAAGGAGGGAGGGAAAGGAACGAAGGAAGGGAAACCTATGAAAATATGCAAGCCTGTTTCATTTATTTGTATCCTAAGCAGCAGTGTCATAGAACAGACAGGTTGTTTCAGCCAACCAGACGGGAGCAGCTGCGAGTGTTACATCTTGGCAGTCCGAAGCGATTGGCTCCTCTCTGGGGAGTGGAGGGTGTTCAGTTATTAATGACCGCTGAGCAGGCAGCACCATGTCAGTGTGACAACTGATCGGGTGAACGATGCACCACTAACCACCATGGAAACAAGGAGAAATAGAGCTAGCACGCAGGATCTCTCTTCATTGGATTGAGAGCCGCAGACTGCGACTGAAAGAGTTCCGGAAAAAGGAGGAATCCCAGCTGCTGTCTTCTGCCTCCCTTTACATTTTAGAAAGCAACGCTAAGCTTACTTGCATGTGTGCATATCTGTAGTACACATTCGTGCATACTTTATTACACACAGACACATACGCCTCTATTTCCACCAGGCAAGAACACAACCATGTGATTATCGCAACTAAGGAACGGAGGAATCCGGCAGGCAGGGACACAGAAGGCGGTCTTTCACCGAAACTGCTTTTGCAAGGTAAGTTTAAATATGCTTTTCAGTGAAAATAGATTCTATGTCTTGTCTGTTTGGTCGACCCTCATTTTTGCCATAAACCTCTGAATGTTCCTTTAATGTTTTCTTCCTGCCTGAATTCTAAGAGCATTTTTTGTTTGTTTGTTTCCATTTTACTTTGGAGAAGAAATTCAAAGGCAAAAGCCCTCTGGCTCTGTGTCTGCCTAGCCCGTGTTTGTGGGATTCTCCAACATGCATTTTACTAGCTCGAATGCCCATCAGAGGATGTGAGTGGGAGAGAAAAGCTGTGCTAGTGGGGGAGGAGAGAGGGGGGGTAGCGAGGAGAGAAGGGGACGGTGGGAGAGAAGAGGAAAGAAGGGGGGCAGGGAGCAGGAATTTTCCTTTTTCTTCACATTGTTTTTGATGAAAAGCAGACCCCAACATTATTTTATGTTTTGAGATCAAGCCCCCGAATGAGGCATTCTCTTCGTTTTTCATCTGGTGGATGGAGAAGAAGGCAAATGCTGCTCTATGGCAAGCGATTAAGCCACTAAACAGCGGTGGAATGAGCAGATCACAAACAGTTATTGAATTCCTGCCAGGGTACATCTAACAGATTGGGGTAAAGGACTTCTCTTTAATAATAGCCCCTCTCAGGTCTGAAGGGACAGTGCAAATGTCTGGTTGCTAATGCAGGTGGACCTGACACACGCTAGGAAACAGGATCCCATGAACCAGAAGAGTTCTAGGCTTCTCTGGTAATTAACAGGATCACAGCAGGACGGCTTTAAAGTACACTTCCTTTTTAAGAAGACTGTTCAAATCAACTACTGCATTCCTTTTGCTGCTAGAGAGCTAGATGGCTTAATTTGCCTGTAATTTATTCATTTTTAACAATATGTCCTTGTTTCCATGCTTCTAATGTTAGTGAGAGCAGCTCTGAAAATTAGTAGAATCTTCCTCATTCAATGAAAAGGAAGTAAGAGGAAAAAGAAAAGGGGAAGAAGGACTCAAAATCTCCACCTAGAAAATAGTGTCCTGGTTGTAAAAATATTACTCACATCTCACATTTCTCCTATTCAGTTTCAGAAGCAGTGCCTTTGAGAAAGAATAACTCTCCGTAAACTATGCACATGTATGTAGCAATGATTCATGGAATACAGTGTGGGTTCATTTATACTTCCAATATTTTAAAACGAACTACAGAGAATTTGTTTTCTAACAGACAACAGCCATTGTGAATGCTTTTGGAAAGATTCATCACACCTTTTAATAAGTCCTGTAAAGACAGTAAAATTAACCTAGTATTTACATTCCATTCTCTGAAGCTCTCTCTTTTCTTTCTCTAGTTCAGCTAGCCAAATAGTTAATGGAGTCTGTTTCCTCTTTCAAACTGTATGTTATTTTCCTCACCACTGTGCTTTCAGAGTTATTATTTGTTTCCCTAGTTTATAATAGTCCAAAGCAAAAGACAATAACTAGTGATTTAGATCCTGCTACTTTCCCATAAATATATTTTTAAATGAGTCATTTTACAATAGGTAATGTGAGTAGTCAATTAATTCCAGCGACCTTTGTAAATGATGACAATAAAGCAGCTCTGACAACATGCCACTCGCTTCGATTTTCCCTCTGTAAAATGAACAAGTTTAAGAAGAGGTTTCCTGCTCAGAGTGAAAAATGAACCATGCTGAAGCATTAGCTTGCAATATTGGCAAGCTTGCTCGCTCTGCCTCAAACGCCACATGCAATCTATAGAAAAAACAAAATGATTTATTACAAAGAAGCAAAGGTGTTTTATTTCTTTTCCTTCTATTCATTAAAGGTGCTGCTTTTGTCACAGCACAGAAATGTGGTATTTTCAGGCACCCACTAAGTTCCTAACCAAGCGGAAAAGCTTGCAGTAGCTATTCAACCTCCCGATTCCAAACTCCTGTATAATGTAGCATTGCAGTATTGATTTCAGTTTCTCTAGACCTTTTGCAGAGAAACTTTTTATACCACACACATACCCTCTTAAATCTTACCCAGACTATTTTAAAATTGCAATCAATGTTATCTAAGAACAGAGGATTCACTCTCCAACCTAAGTAAAGCCCACATACATATTTTGTGGATTATAGAGATCAATAATGTGCCCACTGAGTCTGAGAAATACAGTCACCCCAGGCCCCTGTTGTTGTCACTCAGAGTATGCTAGTGAGTTTAGCAATCTGACCTGCATCCACCAATGCCAGATGATGGACATACAGTGCGACTGAAAGACTTAGCCACAGTCTCCTCCAATCATGTAGCTATACCAGAAATAATAGCTTTCTGGCAAGACAAGCTTCACAGGACCATCTTTTCAGGGTGTTTCTTGTTACAGGCAACACACTGAGTTTGAATGCTGATTAGTAGGTAGAATTTTTCTTTGACTGTTGTTGCTGTGAATGGCTTAAATAAACAGTGTCAACAGTTTCCTAGGCCAGCAAATTAGGGACTTACAGGAAATAAACAGGTGATCAACTTATGATTCATTAACAATACTTCATTATATTTTTTGCTATTTTACACACTTACTGCTTTTTTTTGCCGTGAATGTGTTGGATGTTTTAGATCTCTTCTTGAAATCTTTCTGATGTGGAATTCCTGTTATATTGCATTGTAATATTCTTTGGAAAGGAACTAAGTTGATCAGAAAGATTTTCGAATGGAGTTTTATAAATACTTATGCAAGTATACTGTTACTACTTATTTACCAGTCTCTGAAAATGGTCATAGATAATGTATGTGTTTGGGGAATTTGAAAGAGATCAAAGAGAGGGAAGCAAATGGCATGCTAAAAAATGAGCCTCTGTGTCTAGTCTCAGTATCCCTAAAGAATAATTTAAAATCATGTAGCTCCATCCAAGTGAGGCAGTCTGCTAAAATGTTCCAGACAGAGCTGATGCTAAGGCTTTGGTCACTCTGGATCACTCCTCGATACATATAAATAAGGAAAGCAGGTAAACACAGTGAAAGACATCAGCACATCTTGTCAGCAGCACTGTCACGATACAGCTCTCTGATACTGGCTTAGCAATGATGCTTGGAAAGGCTTCCCCATTTAGTGTTTGAACATAGGGTCCTGCACTGAGCTCGGTGGCTTGTTCCCTGTCTCTCTTCTGATAAAGTGGATCTTGTTAGATACCCAGAAGTAGGATATGATCATCATTACTCCTTCAGCCACAACTGAAAATGAAATCAAAACCCAATAGCAAGAAAGTAGATGATGCCAGAGGAGAAAAAAGTGGCAGGATGAACTCAAAGTGTATTTTTAACTTGACCTCAGGTGTGGAAGTTGATCTCCGTGGTGCTCTTTTAGAGGTCATTAACACACGATGTAAAGATGAAATACCTACCATAAATATTTCTGAGCACAGTGCACACTGGGTGATCTGTATTGGCATAATTCTCAAGATCGTTTGCTATTATGGTCACTTACCTCTAGGTCATAATAATTTTTAACATGCTATTAATACTATGCATTACACAGCTTCAGGACAGGGAATAAAGAAAGACATTTTTACATAATAGTAGAATTTTAAAACTGAAAATAGTCTTTAATAGATAATATAATATGCTCATTTTACTGTATAGAAACCGAGACTCAAAGGGTTTAATGCCTTAGCCCCAAATCACACAACTCTTTACTGAAGGCTTAGTAAAGAAACCCTTAGAGTATTATCTCCATAATTTCATTAAAATTGCCTTTTTGGAGCCAGAGAGATAGTACAGCAGGTAATGCACTAGCCTGGGTTGCAGCCAATCCATGTTTGAGCCCCAGCATCCTATATGGACCCCAAGCAGCCAGGAGTGATTCCTAAGTTTAGAGCCAGGAGTAATCCCTGAGCACTTCAGGGTGTGACCCAAAAGCTTTAAAAAAAGCCTTCATAGTCTTAGTATTTCTGAAACAATATTTTTGAAAGAAAAAAAAGAAAGAAATATATATATATATATATATGGTAGAAATTATGAAAACGTTTATCCAAATAATCAAGTACTTTATAAACAAAGCAGACATTCAACACTAGAGGTGATACTATATATATGTAAGCAACACTCAAGTACTAAAAGCCCGCATTTTATCTTTTTGGATATAGAACACTATATGTATAGTAAAAAAATTAGAGTTTTACAGTTTTTAAAACATCTCAATAATATAACCCGTAGCCTTTAACTATAGAAATTTAGCTACTGATCATAACATTTTTAGGAATCCTAAAAAGCCCCTCACATCTTCCCCCACACACCATTTTTTAACTGAGTTTCACTAAAATACTTAAAATCACTTACATGTGTCCCTTTTCTATTTGTTTTGTTTTCTTGACTTTTGGGCCACACCCAGCAGTTCTCAAGGATTACTCCTGTTTCTTTACTGAGGAATCAGTTCTGGTGGGCTCACAGGACCATATTAATATGCTGGGGATAGAAGCTGGGTCAGCCGCATGCAAAACAAGAGTCTTACCTGCTGTACTATTGCTCCAGCCCCTGTTTTGATTTGTTTTGGGGGCTACACCCATCTGTGCTCAAAGCTTATTTCTGGCTCTCATACAGTGATTCTTTGTGGTGGGGCTAGGGGAGAAAATATGGGGTGCTGGGGATCACACATGAGTAGGCCATGTGCAAGGCAAGTGCAGTACCTGAAACCTCAGGTCTCTACATGTAATCCTTACTTAGTCTCAAGCCTTACTCAAGATATATACTTGCATATAAGCACATAACATTAAGATATGTACAATATCAAATATCTTCCTGGAAAATAGTGAAGCTCTCTCAAATAGCAATCTCTATTCCCTTTTCCATCCCCTTCATTTTATTTTCCAAAATCAAAGTAAAAGAGCCTTTGGCTACAATGACACATCTTAATTACAGAGCCCTATTTTTTTTTCTGTTTCACTATTTTTAATGTGGTCTCCAAATTTTGCTTAAAAATAAGAGTGCCTAAGTAACTCAGATCTTTGGGTAAGTAACAGATAACAATAACCAGCAATGATGTGTTTAGAACTGTATTTGCTATGATGATCATCATCATATGTCCTCCGTCTTCCATCTCCTTCTCCCCTTCGAGGGATCAAGCCCAGTGCCATGCCCAGGCACAGCATGAGCTTTATCACTGAACTACATGGGATAGCTATACTACCCCTTTTCTTTTAGTTAATATGTAACTAAGCATTAATGTTGCCATTTTAGTAATAAATAGAACCATAATTACACCATTATAGTAGTCACAGCTATAGCATGGAGGGACTCTGTATCTCTATACACACAGCACATCTTTCATGACAGGAAGGGAGGATTATTAGAGACTTGCCACAGTCAGGAATTTAACCTGAAGAGATGGTGTCTTTTGATTCAAAAAGATAGGGACAGCGCTGTTAGTAAAAACTGAAACTTTCTGAGCTGTTAGATGTTTATCTGTCTCCTTTTCTTGAATCCCACTGTAAGTTTCTCCTTCAAGTTCTGTGTTCTTTATATGATGCCACACTCTATGTGAGTAGATTTTTGAAAATAAAAATCTATACGACTTATTTTAATCACAACTAACGTATGCTAATTGATAAGATAAACACAGAAACATCTATTCTTGGAGAAAAAAGACTACTTGTTGTTCTACCTACTCATCCATATGTGTGTCTGCCAGCATTAACAATTTGATAAACAAATATTTGGCAAAGATCTCAAAATCTGGATGAAACAGGTTGCATAAATTATTCAGGAAGACTAAAGGTTTCTAGATAATTAGAAGCAAACTCAAATGACTTGAAAAACCATCAATTGATGTATCAATATGAAAGAAATACTTTTGGTTCTTCCCAGTGTCTTAGAAAAATAATAGTACATAAAGATTTGAAAGCTTTAATACATTTATCCAATCTTTCTAGAGGGGGTTTTGTGTTTCATAGTATATTAGTTCTTGAAATAAAGAAAAAAAATGCCAGAACACATGTTCCAAATGTTGTCCTATCAAGCATTACTTCCAGAAGGGGAAGCATTCTGTAGATAATAAGCTCCTCTGTTCACGATACCATGCAAACGTCATCATTTTTCTATGTTCACAACAAAAAGGCCCAGAGACTCCCCAAGGGCCACTGCCAAACCCACTGAAACAATTAAAGGCTTAGTATCAATAGGCAGCACTTTCTATTTCCAAAGAAACGGAAACCTCTGGGACTTAATTCCCTAAGGAATTGTGAGAGGAGGCAGCGTTTTTTAACTTGTATAGAGAAGGGATTTTAGGAGTGGAAGGGTGTTATTTCCCTGGGACTGGGCCGAAAATGTGTTTCCTGGGACTGAGCCTGCAATCTAAGCAATGATTATCAGGAAGTGCAGAACTCACAGCACTTTGCAAAAGTATGAATTGTATCAAATATTTTGATTAAAAAATACTTAGGAGACCTCATTTTCTGTGTGATAAAGAGGATTGGTTTGAGCTTTAGACAGATTTTCTCAAAAATTACAAAATAAATTCATAAAATGACTATAAAGAAACAAACAGATATTTTATCATATTCATTCCACTAGAAACAAAAGTTTGTTCTTTATAGTCTTGCCTCATGACACTCAAAAAGGCCAAGGCACTTATATTATGTTGTCAACTAATTTCTGGCTTCATTTTGTTAAGTAAAGATAACAACTTTAAAAAATATTGAAACATAGAGTATGTTTTCAGAGATATAATTCAATAGCCTTTATGTCAGATTATGTTTTCCTTATCACCATCTTCTAATGCTCATGATATTGTGGGCTTAATATCGTTTACTAAAAGTGCCCTGGATTCTACATTTTATTTTCTTAATAAATTAGTTACTCAGAAATAGCACATAATCTTTAGAAGCCATTCAGCTTCAATACAGTATATGGGAGCACAAAGGTGTTTATTGAATTTTCAGTAGTTGCAAGAAGGAATTTCAATATAGAGGTAGACAGATCACATTGTGATCTCCACAAAGACCAGTAGGTTAATGGTCTAATACTTCATGTGCCTAAGTCATTGAGGGAAAATAACCATAATATAACACTGAAAAAAATTACAATCAGATAAAAAGATAAATTGCTAATGCCATATAAGAAAACAAAATATATTTAAGCACATATTAATCTTAGACTCACAATTTCATTTACTTCTTTATTGAAAATATGTAAAATGAAATTATACCTGTGGAATTAGATTGTAGTCATCCAACAACTCAATTCCTGAGTGAATAATTGAAATTACCAAACATAAAAGTTATATTTAGCTAATGTTTTAAAAATCAGTGAGGCATTTGCCAAACTACCATTTCCTTAATCAGTTACTTTACTTTCAACAAGCAAGCAAATTCTATGTAATTATCTAAGTCTTATTTTTCATTTACCTATAAATTGTGTCACAACATGTTGTTGTTGGACAAAAAGCTAGAGAAATGAAGAATTAAGTTTTTAATGACATAAAATGACGTAAAAGAGGACTTATTGACTTCAAATCAGATATTCTCTCTTAGATCTAATCTTTCATTAGCTGAGGGAATGATCAAAATGACAACAGACTTATATGCAAGCATTTTCTGTGGTGCCAAACAATGTGTTGAACACTTTACACTTTTTCACATTTAATCTTCATAATAATCATCTGTACCAAAAACTATAATTAAGTTCATTATAAGTGAGGAAAATAAGGTTTAAAGAATAAAAGGACTCTTGTCTCAACTAATTATCATAGAATAAGAGAAGGAATCTTGGTCAGTTTTTAAAGAATTGCCTTTGCATAGGAGATAACACTAC
The DNA here is from genome assembly GCA_021461705.1 of Cryptotis parvus. Taxonomy (NCBI): domain Eukaryota; kingdom Metazoa; phylum Chordata; class Mammalia; order Eulipotyphla; family Soricidae; genus Cryptotis; species Cryptotis parvus. The sequence continues at coordinate 36,831 of JAJIBD010022593.1, forward strand.
CTCTTGTGAATGCATACTGAATGCAGCTAGTCAACAGTGCTTTCCAGGATTTAGATCTCTGTCAAAATTTAATTACTCTATATATCATTTCATACTATCAATTCTGCATGTAATAAGATTTAATCTCTTTGCAGTATTCCTACTTTGTTTCTAAGAGGAGTGATAATTTACTTATTTATATTTAAGCATCACTATGCAGTTGATTAAGTTATAATGATTTCTGCAGTTCAGTTCTTAACCAGACCTGTGAACTAGCAGCTTATAATCTTCTTCCAAACAGAATTCAACAGGATTCTTTACCTGAGGTCATGCAGTGCAATAACTGGTACAAATGAAAAATGCAAACTTCAGCTAACAGGTTTCAATTCTGATTGTTTCTGACATTCTTTCCATAGATTCAGTTCTAATTTGTGAAATTTTTCTTTCCTCATGCATTCTCTTTTTAAATAGGAAGGTAAAAACAATCTGAATACCATTTCACAGCTAGTGAGATCATGAATTTTCAAACAATTTAACAACCACCTCAACATTAATAAGTGCATAGCTCTACAAAGTTAACTGATGGAGACTGTAATTCAGGTTTCAAACCCTGCCACCAGATCACACCCAAAGCCAGCAGAAATGCTCTTATCAGCTGTTTACAACACTTGAGCATTTCTTAAAGAGCGACCTCCTAAAAGAGCTATCAGAGGAGTTTGTCAACTTGACTGCCCTGTATAGAGAAAGCTGAATGTGAATTTAAGGACAAAATGTTTGTGAGAATTGTTCCTATTATTAATTATAGTTTAAAGATCTCGGGTTAATATACATTTTCTTTTTTAGTGAAAAGTTTTTTTTTTTTTTTAAGTATTTTATTATACCACCGTGAGATATACAAATAAAAAGATATACAATTAAAAAGTTCATGTTTGGGTTTTGGTCATACAGTGTTTCAGCACCCGTCCCTCCACCAGTGCCCATCTCCCACCACCAAAATCCCCGGTTCCCTCCCCTTCCCCAGCCCTGCTCCATGGCAGGTTCTTTATTTCTTTTCCCTTTCTCTCTCTTTCTCTTTTCCTTCCCTTCCAGACTATGGATTACAGAACATACATTAAAAGGTTGTCATTTGTATCCTTTTGCCTCTATTTAATGCTCAGTTCTAGGTTGGCATTAGTACCCTCGACTATTGTTAGCCCCCTGTTCCATTTTCTGTCTTACCTAAACTCTGACTCCCACACGTTTGTGATAATCTCCACCTTTGACAAGACCTCCTGATATATGTTTCACTTGACCTTGGATATTGGTATCATAATATGTACATATATATTTATGCCATGCAAATAAATGCAGTCATTCTGTATCTGTCTCTCTCCTTCTGGCTAATTTCACTCAACATAATCTTCTCCATGTCCATCCATTTATAGGCAAATTTTATAACTTCATTTTTCCTAACAGCTGCATAGTATTCCATTGTGTAGATGTACCAAAGCTTCTTTATCCAGTCATTGATTTTCGGGCACTCTGGTTGCTTCCAGATTCTGGCTATTGTGAATAATGCTGCTATGAACATAAAAGTAGGGATGGTGTTTCCGCTGCGTATTTTTGGTTTCCCAGAGTAGATTCCCAGGAGTGGTATGGCTGGGTCAAATGGGAGTTCAATTTCTAGTCTTTGGAGGAAAGTCCATATTGTTTTCCAGAAAGGCTGTACCAGCCGGCATTCCCACCAACAATGGATGAGTGTCCCCCTTTTCCCCACATCCACGCCAGCACTTGTTGTTCTTGCTCTTTTGAATATGTGCCAGTCTCTGTGGTGTAAAGTGGTATCTCATTGTTGTTTTGATTTGCATCTCTCTGATGATTAGTGATGATGAGCATTTTTTCATATGTTTTTTGGCCATTCGAATTTCTTCCTTGCTGAAGTTTCTGTTCATTTCTTGTCCCCATTTTTTGATGGGGTTGTTTGTTTTCTTCTTGTAAAGTTCTACCAGTGCCTGATATATCCTGGATATTAACCCCTTATCAGATGGGTATTGGGTGAATATTCTTTCCCATTCTGTGGACTGCTTTTGTATCTTAGTCACTGTTTCTTTTGAGGTGCAGAAGCTTTTCAGTTTCATGTAGTCCCATATGTTTATCTTTTCTTCCTAGTTGCTTTGTTAGTGATGTTTCACCTTTTGAAGATGCCTTTAGCTTCAATGTCGTGGAGGGTTTTTCCTATATTTTCTTCAATGTACTTTATGGATTCAAGTCTGATATTGAGATCTTTAGTCCATTTTGATCTGATTTTTGTGCATGGTGTTAGACACAGGTCCAAATTCATTTTTTTACACGTTGCTGCCCAGTTTTCCCAACACCACTTGTTGAAGAGGCTTTCCTTACTCCATTTTAGACTCATTGCACCTTTATCAAAGATTAAATGATCATGTGTTTGAGGTTGGGTGTCAGGATACTCTATTCTATTCCATAGGTCCACAGGTCTGTTTTTTTATTCCAATACCATGCTGTTTTAATTGTTAGTGAAAAGTTTTCTTTTGAATTATAAGTAGGTGAGTGAAAAGTAAAATCCAAGTGTGAGTTAATAAAAGGTTAACATATTTGTACATTATCAAAAAACCTCACAAGGTATATGAAACACATCAAGAATAGCTTGCATAAATGTAAACTTTTTCCACTGTTTCCCCTCTCTACTTAATTCATATAGTATTCAAGAGGAGGGGTTGGGTGAAGGGTAGCAGCCCCAGGTTCAAATCTCAATTCCACATACCCAGAGCTTGCCCAGACTTTTCAACCCTCAGAAAAATATCCTCTAAAGCAAAGAGGGGAGACACTGGCCAACATTATTTAACATACTGTTGGACCTGGCTACTTCTGGATACACTTTGTCTCACCATCATACCTCAAAAGCAAACAGGCTTCAAAAACTGAAAATCTGTGCAATTTCCCATTATGGCGAGGTCCTTACTAAAACTATAAATATATGACTCCACATTCTATTTTTACTGTATTTCTTAGAATAAATAGATTTTCTCTATAGAAACCATTTTATTATTTATGGAGACACTTCTAACAATAGTTTTTTTCCTTAGAGTTTTATGTTTTAAGCAAGCAACTCAGCAAACATAAGCTTTTTCTATTAATCAATTGCAGTTTTTTTCCCTACCATTTCTCACATAACACTGAAGGTAAGGGGTATACTGAATTCTTAATCTTACAGAACTATCTAGGATTCCCAAGTGATATAACCATATTTATTTTAAGTCAATGTACTATTTTACTTCATTTGATAGAGATTTCTCTTAATCTTTGAAAGGTGATATATATTTAAGAAAATGTACCATATAGTAATTCTTCTAGGTATACCATATCAAGGTAATTAATGGCCAAGAATACATCTATATAAATGAATATATGATGATAATATTTGATAATTTGTGCATAAAGAACAAAGAGAACCAAATCTACTACTGCTTAGCTATTTTACCTAAGTAAATTTTTCATCTTAATCATTCTACAAATATTTTCACAGTAACCAAATTTCAAAGCATTGTTATACACATCTTACTGACACACATGGATATATCACGTGATCACTTGAAAACTTGATATATCGTTATTCATTGATTTGCTCACGCGGTGCAGTAATGTTTCCATTTGATCCTATCACGTGCCAGTGTAGCCCAATGGCATCTGTTTGTTTCAGGGATATTAAGAGTCTCGAATTGTTTGTTTAGGGTCTTGATAAGGAAGTCTGACCATCTTGCAGGTGGGCAGCCACGTGATCTTTTGACATCCTGTGGGATCCAACTGGTAACGGCTCTAGTCCAAAGGTCGTCTCCAGATCGCATTATATGACCAGCCCATCTGATATTTGATGTCCTGGTAGATGAGACAGCATCCTTGATTTTAGAAAAGCGACGGAGGTCAGAACTCCCGATTCCTTCTCTCACTTGAGTGAGGTGTGATTTTTCCAAGCATGGCTCTTTCTATTCCTCTTTTGTGAGACCCGAATGGTATTTTCATCCTTCTTCCATAGGGCTCAGGTCTCTGAGGCGTATGTTAATGCAGGGAGAATGGTGGAGTCAAACAGATGTGCCCAGAGAGGCCGGAGTGATGATGGCCCAGCGGGTAAGGTGTTTGCCTTTTGCACGCTGGAGATCGATCCCTGCCATCCCATATGATCCCCGAGCACCACCAGGAGTAATTCCTGAGTGCAGAGCCAGGAGAAACCCCTGAGCCTTGCCAGGTGTGACCCAAAAAAAAAAAAAAATGGAGAGAGAGAGAGAGAGAGAGAGAGAGAGAGAGAGAGAGAGAGAGATGTGCCTGGAGCCTGAGGTTCTTTGTTCTTTTAGCTATTGTTTCTATGTTTTTGAAGGCAGTCCATGTCACTCTTTTCCTCCTGCGCAACTCAGGTTTTAGGTCATTCATCACGTCGATTTCTCGACCTAGGTACACATAGCTGTTGCATTCAGAGATGTTTGTTCCATTGAGAGTGAATGGGGCCTCTGGAACGAGTTCATTTCTCATGAACATAGTTTTGTTCAGATTCAGCTGTAGACCTATATTTCCACATTCTCGGTCAAAATTAGCCAGCATTTATGCCGCTTGGCTGATGTTTGGTGTTATTAGAAGGATGTCATCAGCGAGTGTAGGTGGTGCAGTTGCCGACCATCTATCTTCACTCCCATTCCTTCCCATTCTAATTGTTGCATGATGTTTTTGAGGGTGGCGCTGAAGAGTTTTGGTGAAATGGCATCACCCTGCTGAACCCCTCTTTTTGACATTGATGATCACTTCCCTGTAGAATGGTGAGATCTTGATGGTGAAACTGTAATATAGTTCATGAAGGATCTTTATGTATTGGGTTTGAATGCCCTGTTTGGCTAGGGCTACGATGACCGCTTCAGTCTCCACAGAATCAAAGGCTTTCTTTAAATCGATGAATATGAGACAGAGCAGCATCTTGAATTCTCTATAGACTTCAATGAGTTTGTTTATCGTGTGGATATGGTCGATTATGCTGAATCCTTTTTGGAAGCCAGCTTGCTCGCATGGTTGTTGTTCATATAATGTTCTGCCAATCCTGTTCAGGATGACTCTCGTGAACAGTTTGTAGACGATGGACAACAGGCAGATGGGGCAATAGTTGCCAATGACGTGAATGTCTCCCTTCTTGAACAGTAGATATGTATATATGTATATATGTATCTATGTATCTATACATATATATGTATATATATATATATATGCCCCCTGGGGTACACTTACTTAGAATAGGACGTATGGAGATGTTACTGGTGCCTGCTTGAGCAAATCGATGAACAACGGGAAGCAAGTGATACAAGCTAAGTGAAGAAGTATATATATGCCAAAAACCAGTAACAATAATAGACCTCATTCCCATGACCTGAGTGAATAGTTTGAGGCTCTTCATGCTCCTGGAGCGAGCAGATGCCCTTGGGCTACACTAGCATGTGACAGGACATATGGAGATGTTACTGGTGCCCGCTCGAGCAAATCAATGAACAACGGAAAGACAAGTGATATATATATATATATATATATATATATATATATATATATGTATATATATATATACGATTGTATATTTTACTTCTTTTGAACATAAACATATAAAACCTTGAGTATATCTTTGGTGATATACATTACATTCACTTTGCTGATTATTTTCAGCACAGAATCTCAGAATTTTTGCTGAACATCTATAAATATCTAGAGGTGATTTAGAACAGGATTTTAGATTTAGTGTTAATAATTAAATGTCAATTTTAAGTTTTAATTCTTATGTATTTTATTAAACAAAATTGCTTGAATCCATGCAAAATGCACAAATAGTTGGTAAACTTAGTCTTTATCCAAAGAGAAGATTAAGAGTAAAATATGGCCTAATAAACTAAGGGGATTGACTATAAAAGATCTAACTAAGATTTAAGTGGATGCTCCTAAATAATACCCTTGTGAGGTTTGGATAACAACCATTTCTACTATCTACATTCTTAACTATTAACTTTTCTTTTTTTTTTTCTTTTTTTTGCTTTTTGGGTCACACCCGCGATGCTCAGGGGTTACTCCTGGCTCTGCACTCAGGAATTACTCCTGGCGGTGCTCGGGGACCATATGGGATGCCGGGATCGAACCCGGGCCGGCATGGGCCGGCCGTGCAAGGCAACGCCCTACCCGCTGGGCTATCACTCCGGCCCCCACTATTAACTTTTCTATGTTGAGTGGTACATTTTCTAACAGAAATGGACAAGAACCTTCTATCTCACATGTTTATAAACTATCATATTCAAATGCCATACTGCCTTATTTGCAAGGCTCAACTGAAGGTCCCTCAGAAACTGCAACTGATATAATAAATGAATGAATTTGATACTGCCTGCTGACTCTCCTTCAAGAGTCATTGAATGATATAGACATATTGGTATAATAAAATAGTGGAACTGAGAGATTTTACAGATATTAAGTCAATTACTGAAAGTGACCCTAACACATTAATTCATAATTGGAAGCAGAAAGCAGGTGATTCAACTCTTGCCCTGTAGTCTCTTCATATCACACTGACTAGAATGAAAGAACTTTCAAAGTTTGTACACTATGTTCCAAATAAGTAATTTCGTTTCATAACAGCACTATAACTGAAAGTTCCCAAACTCAATCCTGAAATTCATCTGTGAAGGGGCACACATTGTAGAATCTCTTAGCTTTTGGAGCTTGGTAGATGTACAATTTACTGTCAACCATACTTTTTAAGACGTTGCCTTAGAGTGGCATTTTATTGACAATATTATGGTGCTCCTGGCCTGCATTATGCATGTTAATTGCTTGAGTCTGGGGTTGTGAATTTTTGCCCTAAACTAATATTAGCTAATTATATAGCTGATATAAGCAAAACTGTTGCTTCATTTATACATCATGCAGATATGAAAAAGAATGAGAAATCATTAAATGGAAATCCACAAGTAAAAATGTCATAATAGTTATGCAAAAATAGACATTGAATGATGCAGTTAGTTGTGCCACCTAACTAGAAATTTCTAGTCCTCTTGAGGATTTCCCAAATTTGAAAGGCTGTGAAGTCATTTTATCCTAATTGTTTGGAAGTTCTAAACTGTATAATATACACAAAGTAATTACTATCTTTGAAATTAAAACTCCTAACAAATGTATATCTCATTTTTATAAAAATCTCCTTGTAAGCTTCCTCCATAGTACAGAATAATGCATAGCACAGAATAATGAATATTCAAGGTCCTGACTTGTTAAAGTAAAATTTTAAGATTGCTGACAATAACAACCTTTCTTAAGATCACAGTGTCCATTATCGTAGTAACTCCACATAGTTTTCATTTTTTCTCTAATTTGAAAAATTATTATTAAAGCACTAGTAATAGCCAAATTAAATTTTAGCAAATATGCATGTTTTCAAAAAAACCAATAATCATATCTCAATAAATGACCCCTATTCCATCATCTCTAAAAAAGTATTATATATTTAGGGTTTGTGTGTGTGTGTGTGTGTGTGTGTTTGGGGGTCACACCTGGCAATACTCAGGACTCAGTACTGAGGAATCACTCTGGCAGTGGTCCAGGGACCATATGGCAAGTCAGAGAGAGAGCTCAGGTTAGTAACATATAAGGCAAACATCTTACCCATTGTACTCTAGCTCCAGTGATTTATAGATTCTAGTTTTACTTCTCTTTCTCCATTTTAATGCTAATCTAATACAAGCATGCATGACATATTCATTCATTTTCATATATATGTATATATCTCATGTGTATATATATACACACCTTTGTTTTAATACTTGCCAGCTGCTAATAGCACTTATTAGATTTATAAATATTTTCATTCAGTACCACTTGGTACACTTATACCAAGATTCCTGTAACTTTTCTTTTCACAAGATGTATTACATAACTCAAATGATAAATATTATGACACATTTTATTTTTATTTTGGTTTTGGGGTCAAGTGGCAATACTCATAGGTTACTCCTCACTCTGCAATCAGGAATTATTTTTTGGTGGTGCTTATAACACCACATGGTACTCGGGGAATTAACTCTGGTGTCCACAAACAAGACAAGCATTACAGAACGTTTAAAATAATTCTCATAAATATAACTGAAAAAACAACTACTATAAAAGCAAAATTCTATGACTTTTTTTCTTTGGGTGGGGAATTGGTTTTAGCTACAGAGGTACACAGGGCTTACTCCTGGCTTTGTACTCAGGTATCACTTCTGGTCGGACTCGGGAATAAACATGCCAAGGATTGAACTGGTCAGCTGTATGAAAGGCAAGTGCCTTCTCCATTGCACTATCATTCTAGCACCTAAACTTCTATAACCTTCAATTGAGTTGAGAGTCAAATACATTCAAATAGCTCTATTCTATAATACTTCTCCTGTGTTCAGTTCTCTATCTGTAAACTAAGTTTAAGATACACAATATTCTAATAAGCTATAACATTCATTAAAATTTTATTAACTTGATGTGATTACTATGATTTTGGTGCAGTATTCGAACTTTTTTGTACTAAGAAACTATTTAAAACGTATTATTGTTATACAACACTATAGATCTTTAGAAATATATGACTCATTATATCTATCGCCAAAATTTCACCACTATCCCAGTTCTAAAAATGACCCTCTAATCATTCCTCATATTCCTCTCCCTCCTATTTCCATATGGAAAACTCTATATTTTTCTCCAAGACTTATTTATTTAACTTGGCATAATCATATCATATTTTATACTTAAGAACCTTTAATGCATTTAAAAACAAATACATTTATTTGTTTAGCTCTGGAGTCATATATTTTGGGGCCTACACAACATTGCTCAGGGCTGGATGATGAACTAAGGCTACATCAAAGAAGAAAACCAGAGTCCATATTTCATCCTTTAGTCATTGATGTCTCCCTATTCAAGATCATTCTGAGTGTGGTAGAGAGCAAGACAAGAAAATAAAGCATTTTTATTGATCATTGATGAAATCTTGGGGTTAAAAAAAAGTGAGACAAAGTGGGAACACAGAGAAGTGATATTTTATTTAAATTCTCATTTCCCAAGCTTTACACTAATCATATGTCAGTATGTCTAATCTTTCTGAAAGCCAATTTTTCTACAGAAATTATTACTTGTGCTATGGGCATCTTTATACCCTTCTCTACATACTTCCCTTCCTTATTTTCTATTCTTATTTCCATTCTTTTCTACACACATATACTTATAAATATATATAAATGCAGCCTGAGGTAGATTTACAAAGCTGAAAATCATTAAACTCCACACAGAAATTAGTCAAAAATCATACAATTTATTTCTTCCTCTCCGTTATTCATAAACATATACCTCTATAAACCAGAATTCAACATTGTTAATGGCATTTAAAAAGTTGTTAGGTTTTCTATTTATATTCTTTGATTTTCTATCTCTATATCAAAAGGTAGGCTACTACCTTATTGACTAAGTTGTAGTTCACATCTTCTGCTAGTGTCCCATGTTTAAATATTTTGAGTTTAATTATGTGATCTCTTGAATAATACCATCCCATTCAATGCTGCTGATAGTAGTTTATAAAGTGAAGGGAGGGATAATTTCTGTGAACTACTCAGCAGAATTGCCACCAACAGTTTAATCCATATTTCTGGTCCTATTCCTTTTTGGAACAAAGCTTTTAAAGGTAGATATTTAAATGCATGGAAAAGAAACATTACTAGCAAGGATGAAAAATGTGGGGAACTAGCAGGGGAAAGAACATAAACATATTCTTTTTTGTATTCAATGGTGAATACAAAAAAATTCTTTTTTTGTATTCAATGCCATTACCATTTCACACATTTAATAAAACACTGGTATCTATTTATATCCTTTTAATGAATGCAGTCATTCTATATCTGTCCTTTTCCTTCTGACTAACTTCACTCAGCATGATAGTCACCATGTCCATCCATTTGCAGGTAAATTTCATAATTTCATCCTTTCTGACAGCCGCATAGTATTCCATAGTGTAGATGAACCACAGTTTCTTTAGCCAGTCCTCTGTTCTCGGGCATTTAGGTTGTTTCCAGATTCTAGCTATAGTGAATAGCACAGAGATGAATAAAGAAGTACAAGTAGTGTTTCTGCTATGTGTTTTTCGGTCTCTAGGGTATATTCCCAGGAGTGCTATTGCTGGATCAAATGGGAACTCAATATCTAGTTTTCGGAGGAATGCCCATATTGTTTTCCAAAAGGGCTGGACCAGTCGGCACTCCCACCAGCAGTGGATGAGAGTCCCTTTTTCCCCCACATCCACGCCAGCACAGGTTGTTCTTACTGTTTTGGATGTGTGCCAGTCTCTGTGGTGTGAGATGGTACCTCATTGTTGTTTTGATTTGCATCTCCCTGATGATTAAAGATGAAGAGCACTTTTTCATATGCCTTTTGGCCATTCAATTTCTTCTTTTTGGAAGCTTCAGAACATAAACATATTCTAATAAACTACAGATATATTACTCCAAAATTAAAAATATTCACAAAAATGCCCAGACTATCATTTCATTGGAACTGAGGCAAAACTCTTCAAAACAAGAGAGTCACATTTTTGTGGAAGACTGAAAAGGAAATAAAAATGAAACAGAGAGGAGATACTCCCATACACAAAAGAGGAAAGAAAGTAAAAGAAAGAGAAAGAGTTGGGTGCATTGTGCTGAATATGTGAGTACACATACAGAACACAGGAGTAAAAGCATGACCACAGATATCCAAATCTGTGTAAACAGCTATTTCTATTTCTAAGCACAAGAATAGTGGAAGCAGCAATGTATGCATCTCTGTCTATACAAAGCACATATTTCTAAATAAAATAATTAAAAAACTTTTTAAAGTATTCATAAAACTAATGTGTCCAATCTCTGTATCAATATGTTAAAATATAACAATACAGCTGTCAAACAACTAGCTATTATAAGTGAGATCTTGTATGAAACTCAAATTTTGCAGTTGAAGAATAGAATACTAATCTATAACAGCATGTTGAAAGGAGATGAGAACAAAACCACCACAATGTACAAATTGACCAAATAAGATTCATATGTTATCGTCTTCCATGACAACAGCAAAAACTTACTGACTGACAATTACTTTTGCTTTGCTCCTTTATTCTGAAAATCACAAAAATGGGTTGCTGTGGCAACTGCCACGTGTTATTTGGCTTATTGAAGAAAAACAAACAAAAAAAATTAAAGTACATTCTGGGGCGCAGATACAATGCACATTTTTTATTATACTCTCAGTCTAAGAGAAAAGATCTCTATTTTATTAAACTTTAAAAATAGGCACGGTTCCTGTCATTAATATATTTAAATTTTATATGCTTTCAATTTATGTAAACAGGAAAAAACAATGAAATATTAAAAAATAGATATAAACTGTCTTCATATACAGAAATATAAAAGAGAACAGAAACATTTGTATGTAATAGGGTCATTGGATTTTATGAATTGTATCCATTTTTAACAACTCTTGTCCACATGATCTCCACTAATCTAAGTGTTAAATCCATGCTGGAAGTCACAAACAGTTTGATTTAGCATCCACAAAGAAAAGTTTATTTTTCCTGGACCCCAAAAAGGAGGAAGGTGCAAACAGAAGAACAATAATTTTCTTGGGAGCATATTTTAATATCACAGTAATATAATTTAGTCTGTTAACTAAAACATGAAGAACATTTAGCATTACTAACACCTGTCGGCACTAGAAGAAGATTTGAATAAAATTTCTTATTTTATTCAGGAGGCATAATTGTTTTTATTTAATAACATTAATTTTATTCTTGATGATTAGAATTATAATAATGCTCCTTCCTTCCTTCTCATTTGGAACTTAAAAACTGAAGAAAAATATGTCTTAAGATCCTGAAAATAGAACAATAAAAGCTCAAGCAACTGTTCTTACACAATAGCAGGTTTGATAACTATCAAACTCTGGAGACACTGATCTATCTGGGAAGGGCAACTTCTTTTTAAAGTGCTCAATTATCCATCTTTGCAAGAGTAGAGTATTTCTTCTCTGAAGATTATAGACTCTGAGAAAGTTTTCTTTTAACAAAGAAAAGAAAAGAAAAGAGAGGAGAGGAGGGAGGGAGAGAAGAGAGGAGAGGAGAGGAGAAGAGAGGAGAAGAGAAGAGAAAATAAATGAAAAGAAAAGAAAAGAAAGAAAAGAAAAAGAAAAAAAAAGAAAAGAAAAGAAAAGAAAAGAAAAGAAAAGAAAAGAAAAGAAAAGAAAAGAAAAGAAAAGAAAAGAAAAGAAAAGGATGTGTCACTACCATCAGTGCTATCATTCAAATCCTTTCTGGAGCTATTCACTAGCATACCTTTAAGGAAACAGACCACAATTTTAAGGGCAAGACTTGATGAGGGATGGCTACTAAAATATTGTAGAGATTCCTAATCTGAATAACAATAAGATAACAAAAAGTCTTAAAGTCTCCAAGTGTGAAAATGTCACATACCCAGGATGCGGACAAAAAAATGTTCTTTATTGGTCTTGGGGACAGTACCTGCCTCTATGAGGTATCAGCTTCCTGCTGGCCCATTTAATTATACGAAAGGAATAAAATAGTGGGGCCAGATAGATAGTATAGCTGGTAGGTTTCTTGCCTTGAACACTCCATTTGGTCCCTTGATTTCGCCAGGAGTGATCCCCAAATGGCAGGCAAGAAATAAGCCCTGAGCACTGCTGAATGTGGCCTCAAAACAACAACAAAAATAAAAAATAAAATATAATTAAACCACAAATGGGTTTTGTTTTACTTTTCCTTGGACAACAGTAGTGAGCAATCAATTTCAAAATAATTGGAGGAAATTTGTGTTTTGCTCAGAAGAAATAAAGAAAACATTCATTTAACAGTACCACATAGAATCATTTGTTTAATAGCTCTTCTAATATGTTATGCATTTATTAAATCCACTTACTATGTTAAAATGCAAAAAACAATTATGCAAATGTAAGACCTCAAAAACAATCAAAGTTTCCATTAAATCCAATAAGACAGCTAAGATGCAATGTGAGTTATAGACGCTCATGAATAGACAATATGCAGGTTATTTCTCTATAAAGTGCCAAAATAGTGTGGCAGTCATTTATATCATTCTTTATCCTTCCTCCTTTCCTTAAACTTTCTCCCCCTCCTGCTTCCTTCCCTTTCTTTCTTTCTGGACTAATTATTAAAAAATACAGAAGTTTTTATTTAAAATCTGATAGGTATGTGAAGTTGAATTGTTATAATGGCATTACTATAGCTAGTGGAAAGTTCATTTCTACTAAATTTGTTGACATTCAAGTAATAAGTCACAGGGGAATATGGACATTTTCAGCCTTTTAGGTCTTTGGTCACACACTCACACCTAAAACAATATTTAATTTGTTCATTATATACTTAGATTAAAGGTATTTCTGCTTACTGTAAAATCATAAAGAACAAGGTCATGAATAAATATACTCTGTGTGTATGACAAACATTTTGTATTTTACCTTAATGGGCTTTTAAAAATCCATATGCTTTAATTGGGATGACATGGAAGTAATAATTTAAAATATGAGATTCATTAAAAGTGTTTCATGCTCTGATTAAACACCAAGGTCATAGATTTGTTATTTAAAATACCAAATATGATAAGCAATAACTTTGTTAGATAATAATGAACACCCAAATACATCTGCAATACTGAATTATCCATTTCAACACTGAGTCATTTAAATATTCCCTTTTCTGATGATACTATTACAGAATCCAGCATATATGCAGAGCTTAAATGACTAAGTAAATTTTACTAGGTTCATATGTGCTGCATAAATTCTGGGTTTTCCAGCTGAAACTTGTTGCCAAAAATATTTGCCCAGTTTTTTACTAACAGCAGATATTGTTTTGGTTTACAGCATTTTCCACTTATTAGATAGCTTTTATATAACCCGCATATAATGCTATTAATGAAATGCTCAGCTGAACAAAAACATAATTTAAAAAATAAGTACAAATCAGGATTCTTTTCACAATGAGTATTGATAGTTTCACACAAGCAGATAACTTAAAAATATAAAGAACTCTCGGCACCAACACTCTGATGACTCATAACTCTAAAAGAAAATTATAGAAAGAAACTTCTGTAATTCATATTATTCTTTCTGATCATGGTTATGCTACAACTAGGTCCCACAAGTCTTATGCATGGTTGTGTCATATAAAAATAAAAATCCTGATGCTATTTTTTCTTTACTTTTTTGAAAATTATCATTCCACATAGTTTATGCCTCAAATTCAGGAGAGAGTAAAAACAAAACTGGAAAAATTCAAGATTTCTTAAAGTTCGGCGCCCATCCCTCCACCAGTAATGCTGAAAATTCTTTTTTTTTTTTTTTTTTTTTGGGTCACACCCGGCAATGCTCAGAGGTTTCTCCTGGCTCTGCACTCAGGAATCACTCCTGGTGGTGCTCGGGGACCATATGGGATGCCGGAGATCGAACCCGGCCAGCACAGGCTGGCCGAGTGCAAGGCAAATGCCCTACCTGCTGGGCTATCACTCCGCCCCAATGCTGAAAATTCTTAACTGAGCAACGTGAAACATTCATGCTACAGTAATTATTGATAAATTTAATATTATTATTTCCTAAATTAATTTATAGGAGGATACCTGAAAACAGTATATTAATGTAATACCCCAGATAAAATTAAAAGATTCCAGATTTTGAATAATAGAGCTACGTGAATAAAATACTTCTTTTCCTAACTCAAATCCAATAATCAAGTAGGAAAACGTGTGAAATCCTCCTCTTAAAGCTGTTATCACATAATCTAAAACCATTTACTTTTCTTAGTCTAAATTGATAATTTAAAGCACATTCCTAAATTATCTATAGAGAATTTATCTTCTAAGATTCTTCAGAACAGGTGCTTGCTACCCAGGCTTAACCCAATCCATATATGAGAGAAATACCAGACTTCTAAGTATAAAGCAAGTACAAATTTGCAACCTTGTGCTGAAAGAACCTTTTATTCCCAGTAAGAGTTAGAACTTGTTTTTCCATGATTGGTTCTATAACTTGTGCAATCTCAAATAAAAGTACACATGCAAATAAGGAACTGAAAGTGAGCACAAGTCCAACCACTACCACCAGAAGTAGCTATTATAAAAGAAGTCATGTAAGGGATTATATTGCCTTTTTAGAGCAAAATCAAAATATCTAAGAAACCACAAATTTCACAAATTTTCCACTTCAAAGAAATGGCTAAGTGTCTGTCTCCTTCCTTCCTTCCTTCCTTCCTTCCTTCCTTCCTTCCTTCCTTCCTTCCTTCCTTCCCTTCCTTTCCTTCCTTCCTTCCTTCCTTCCTTCCTTCCTTCCTTCCTTCCTTCCTTCCTTCCTTCCTTCCTTCCTTCCTTCCTTCCTTCCTTCCTTCCTTCCTTCCTTCCTTCCTTCCTTCCTTCCTTCCTTCCTTCCTTCCTTCCTTCCTTCCTTCCTTTCTTTCTTTGACTTTCTTCTTAATTTATGTTAAGAACAATGTCTTATTTACTTGGCTCTTCTTTTCTAAATGTTTATTACCCAGCTGTAGCTTAATTCTTAAAAGGACAGACTAAAAACTTATTAAAGTACAACTTACCATTAAGGTCATCATGAGTAGACATAACGTGAATCAAAAATATCCTCTGAGAGAGAGAGAGAGACAGAGAGAGAAAGAGAGGAAACTGGGCTACCTGCTATTGAGGCAGCCTAGGGATGGGTGGGAGGGATGGGTACATTGGTGATGGAAATGGGGCACTGGTGGAGGGATGGGTGCTGGAAGACTGTATTACCAAGAACCAATTATGAACACCTTTGTAATTGTATTTCTCAGGGTGGTATAATAAAAAACTTTAAAAAATATCCCCTGAGCCAGTATTATGCTGAAATGAATTCCTGGGTGTTTAGGCAATCAGAGCTCATAAGGTTGTGTAAACAAGGTTGTGAGATTTAGATTACATATATATGTGTGTGTAGATTATATATATATATGTGTAGATTATATATATGTGTGTGTACACACACACACACACACACACACACATATATATATATATATATATATATATCTTCTAGGTTCTTTGGTGAAGATCAAGTGTAGTAATGTTCATGTAAAGAGTTTTCAGTGATACATACTACTGGAAGATTAAGTGGGTATAAGTGTGGTGACCAAGAGAAAACTAACAGCTTTAATTACATAAAGTACTTGTTATTGCTACACATATAAAAATAAGAAAGCTACATCAACCTAAGTTGCAAATAATTCTGTTGTTCCCTTTAGGTTTCCACAAAGTAATACCAGGTCATCTCACATATCATTTATTCACACATATCCTAGGTAAGAACCCAGTGCCTCCAGTGCCAGGTTATTTCTTACTGAAAGAAGCACAGACATGAATACGAAACCTTCCTCCATGCATGTGAAACTAAACACTATAAATCAGGAAGTTTTTTTTTGAGCTTTCAACAGACTTTTTTGCGGTTCTATTTAAAAATCTTCCTGAGCCCTGGACACAATTATCAAACCTTGTTTAAGCAAATTGTCAGGGTCAAAGGGGAAATCATGAGGCACAAGGAAAATCAGACACACTATTCAAATGAAAAGAGCCAAACAAGTCAATGCTGAATAGAAGGAAGTAAAAATACAGACTGTATCTATATTATTACCTCCCTTAGATACAGTAACAGAAAAATATCATCCATCACTGACCCCGTGGCAGGTATGCACTGACCCATGGCATAACTGAAATTGGTGCTATGATTTATTCTCCTTCGCATTGCACTTGAAGCCATTTATTGACCATAGGAATTCATTCAATTCTTCTAAAAAAAGATGTTTTATTTTCACAATATTTCAGGAAAGTCATTGATAATTATATTGTTCTACATAGTTGATGAATATCAGTATTTTCTTATATGTAGAACAGAAACTAAAAGTACCCAGACACTATATAATCTGAGTTCATTATTCTCTGAAACATAATTTTGAGTTTGCTATAAAATATTGCAACCAAAATATTCATAATTCTCTGGTTAGAGTATATCAGTGAATTCCTTTTCAAAGGCTCCTTATTCTCTTTATGAACCAACAATAGTCTGTTCAGCAAATTGAGTTTATCAAGGACTATAATCAAATGAAGATTTTGTTCTATCATCCTTTTATGGCCTGTGTCTGTTCCAAACTATCCTTCCTGGGATAGGTATGAGAGCATTACCTTGTAATAATCCAAACAGAACAATTTTTTTCTGTTTTGGTGAGGACAAGTACACCTGTCTTGGTCTCACATGATAAGAAGAATAGTGCTTGAGAGATCACAAAACACAGGACAGCACACACGTACCTGTTCTAGTACATTCATACTAATTTAACTCACTACTTCGTTCTGTAAAAAATACAAAAAAAAAAAAACAGGGAAAGAAGAGTCTTCAGATGACAAAGAGTAGATACTACAAAGAGTTAGTGTTTACTTGGCTGTCTCCAATAGAGAAAAAAATGATTTCAAAACTAGTTCAAAATCTCTGAATAATTACTCCAAATGCTTTCATATGATAGGAGGGGTAACTGAAAATAAGTCTACATGAGAAAGGCATTTTCAGATTGTTATACTGAATGGCATCATATAAGTCTTTCTCTCATCACTCCAGGGTATTTGCTCTCTCTAAATGTATCCAGAATAAAAAACATGTCGTCACTTAGAAATCATCCATATTCAGTGAACTCCCAAATAAACTAGAATTGAAAGATAATAATGAGATCTAAAAATAAAAATCTTAAGAAAAAAAAAGAAATCAATATATACAATAAGTTGAAGAAACTCTTCAGTTTTGAAATGAAGTTACTAAAGGTCACAAAGGCATTTCTTTGTGAACTTCGGGCCTCCCTATTCACAAACACTCTGTGGCAAATGTGTTAGTGTGACTTTAAAAGACATCTATAGCTCAATTATAACATGAAGTAAATTTTCTATTAATGTTTCCCAATCAGGAAAGTAAGATAATTGTATTTCAATCTAAAATGATGCATGTTAAGGATAATTCATAAATGAATGCTTTCTACCACAGACACTATTGTGACAATTCAACAGCTATCTAATAAGGGAATGATTAAAAGGGGATCTTAAAAAAGTGAAACAGGCAATCAAAATCCTAATTCTAGTAATATAATATAAATTATAAATCCTGATTATTTTGATATATAATCAGAGTTCCTGATTCATGGAATTTTTTAAAAGAAATACAAGCATAAAGAGATGAGCTCTGACTTAGAAATATCATTTATTCTGGTCATCATATCCAAAAAATAACCAGCATATAATGCTATTAATGAAATGCTCAGCTGAACAAAAAACATAATTAAAAAATAAGTACAAATCAGGATTCTTTTCACAATGAGTATTGATAGTTTCACACAAGCAGATAATTTAAAAATATAAAGAACTCTCGGCACCAACACTCTGATGACTCATAACTCTAAAAGAAAATTATAGAAAGAAACTTCTGTAATTCATATTATTCTTTCTGATCATGGTTATGCTACAACTAGGTCCCACAAGTCTTATGCATGGTTGTGTCATATAAAAAATAAAAATCCTGATGCTATTTTTCTTTACTTTTTTGAAAATTATCATTCCATATAGTTTACGCCTCAAATTCAGTAGATAGAAAAAAAAAACTGGAAAAATTCAAGATTCCTTAAAGTTCACAAAAAGCATGTTTTAAGATTCAGGAAAGAAAAAAAAAATGCTTTTTTAAGCTACTCTTGGTTTCTCTAAAAGAAAATCAATGTAAGACCAACATTTTAATTTACCAGTCAGCAGAACCTACATGTAAGGGTCTGGAAAGAGTACACAGCATGTTTAAGATACATGCTATGTACTTTTAATATTTTTACAATCAGCAAAAGAGTATTTAACAAGATAGGAGAACACAAACTGAGAGCAAAGGTCCCTTCTATTTTTACCCCAAACTGCTCCTATCATAAAATTTTAGCCAGTTTGAGAATCTGAAAATATCAAGCTCTATAATACCACCCCCAAACATAACATTCATAAGAAGTATCACATATTTTATGGTTTATAAATTCTATGCAACAAATGTTTTGTGCTACAAACATACTTCTTCATATTGAAAACTCTATAAGAAATAAAGTGTCTGTAGAACATTAATCAATATGATGGAATCAAAAGAATAAAGTTTTCCTAATCCCATATTTTGTAGAGCATCAAGATTCAGTAGGCAATTGGCTTTATCTGAATCACACAGAAAAACAAGGCCTAGGAAAGTTTATGCTCCCAGTCCTAGTATCACTTCTGTAAGATTGCACTGCCTTCTAAACCGCTTGAGTAAAATTCAAATTAGAGAAGAACCCACCACCAACAAATCCAGTGTAGGCAATGTCTAAGAAAATTAATACTAAAATAAGATGCTAATAAATAAAAGTTAATAGATATTTGAGATAAAGTGGAATTTTTTAATTAAACATTTTATTATACCACCCTGAGATATACAATTACAACGCTGTTCATGTTTGGAGGTTTAGTCATATAGTGTTCCAGCACCCCGCCCTCCACCAGTGCCCATTTCCCACCACCAATGTCCCCAATTCCCTCCCCCTCCCATAGCCTGCCTAAATGGCAGGTTCTTTATCTCTTTTCTCTCTCCCTCTCTGCCCCTTCCTTCTCTTACACATTGTGGGTTGCACTACATGCAACTGGAAGCTATCATGTGCATTTTTTTTGCCTGTATTTAATGCTCAGTTCTATGTTGGTATCAGCCCTTTCGACATTTATTGACACGTGTTCCCTTCTCTGCCTGGTTACCTAACCTCTGACTCCCTTACATTTGCGGTAATTTCCACTTTCGGTAAGACCACCTGATATATTTATGTCATGCAAATAAATGCAGTCATTCTATGTCTCTCTCTTTCCTTCTGACTAATTTCTAAAGTGGAATTTTGTGTCAGTAAAAATATAAATCAAGGGGCCAGAGTGATAGCACAGAGGGTAAGATGTTTGCCTTGCACGAGACTGACTAGGTTCGATCCCTGGCATCCGATATGGTCCACCGAGCACAGCCAGGAGTAATTCCTGAGTGCAGAGCCAGGAGGAATCCCTGAGCATCACTGCATGTGACCCAAAAAGAAAAAATAATCAAGGCATAAAAATTTCAGAGCTAATTCACGGAAAAATACATCCTAATTAAGTAACAACAAACTAGAAGTTGTTAGATCTCTGCTCTGAAAGATGGAGGATCGTAGAGAAAGAGAAGAAACAGTGAAGGGTGGGGTATTTGCCTTACAGGTGGCCAAAATAGGTTCAATCCCTGGGTCCCTTTATGATTCCCCAAGCCCCATCAGGAGTGATTCCTGAGCACAGAGCCAGGAGTAACTCCTAAGCACATCCAGATGTGGCTACAAAACAACATAAAAGCACACCTTGAACATTCAGAGAAATGTTCAGAATGTCCAGGAAACTTAAAGCTCACATAGCCCAATTTCTAAAGGGTAATTAATAAACAGAGACCTGGGAAATGAAGTGATCTATCTAAAACTGGAAAACTAGTGGATAAACCTGACCCATGTATCACTATGCAAAGCAGATTTTATTTCCCAATGATCAATTTTGTTAACAGATGAAGGTTTTCGGATAGCATTCATTAAACTATTTTATATAGTTACCTTTCTCCACCTCAAGCAAGTTGACATACAAATTCAATTACTTGATTCTAAAAAACTAGAAGATAAGTATTTCCCAGAGGATAAAGAACAGCCTTTATAGAGTGATGTATTTAGTGTAACTAAACAGTACCTTTGATGTGAGGAATGTTCAATTAGAACTGAACAAAGATTAAACCTTACAACAAAAGAATATAGAGTCAAATAATAGGAGAATAGACTTTAAATTCTCTATATAAATGAATTTAGCCAGCAATTTACTACAGTGAAAGGCAAAACTAGGCTTTAAGGTAGTCATGGCAACTTCCTTTCTTCACCAAATTTTGAACTTCAGTTGATACAAAAATGTATTAAAATGTTTCTCCTTCATCCATTCTGTAGTCTTTAGAATAAACATAATGAGGTACAGGGAAGAAGTCATCCTTGTTTCTTAGGCTTTATCATTATAAAACTTTGTCTGATATAGAGTGAATTTAAATCTCCTTATCTACTCTTGTATTATATTTCAGTTGATTTTTTATAACCATCATAAAAGAACAAAACACTCAGGTTGTTCCTGACCTGACAGACCGAACTAAATCTTTTCTCCTTTTTGTCTCTACCACACAGCCCCTTTCACCGTAAATCAAATGGACTGTGCAGTGAGTCTTCTGCTGTCCCTTGAGAACTGAGCGTTTGGTGAGCAAACAGCATTTGGTGTATTGAGTGCTTTCTGGTGTCTGCAACTGTGCCTGCTAAAAACTGTGCCTGCTAAAAACAATAACAATTGTTGTTATTAAAAAGCATACATGAATGAATGTTAATATGAAAAAAAGTAACATTTACCACGAATGATCCACTATTAATTATGTATAAAACATTTTGCATATTTAGACCAATCAAAAGAAATCTCCAGCTACAATGTACATTCCACAGGTATAAATTTCGTAAGACACAGAATTCTTAAAAGTATCTTCTTTAATGATCTAAACTTAAGTTTATCATTTCCTACTTTTAGTAGGTTTCCTACTTATGCTTGGAGTAGATCATATGTATGTATGTATGTATGTATATATATATATATATATATATATATATATATAAATTGTGAGGTCTAGGTTTTAATTATATATATGCGTGTGATCTAATTTGACACATTTGATCTAATATACTATTTCTTCAGCCTTGTAAAAATGTTTTAAATTATATATTAAATGGTTTAAATTACATATAATTATATAAAATTTAAATTATTTTAAATTAATTTAAATATAATTCAAATTATGTGTTTTTAAACTATTTATATAATTTAAGCCATTATATATAATGTAAAATATTTACTTATTTAACAAGACTGGAAAAATAGTGCCAGAGGCAAGGGGCTATCCTAGCATGTTGCTGATCTGGGTTTGATCCTCAGCAAAAATTATGTTCATATGAGTACTGCCAGAAGTCACTCCCAAACACTGAACCAGGAATAGTCTTTAGCATTATTGAGTACAGTCCCCAAACACCCCCTTTGAAAATAAAATAAAATATGTTTTAAAAAATGCCATCTAAAACTGTTTTCAAAAAGAAACTGAAAATGTTAATCATGGGTTGATTCTTTGTCCCAACTGTGACCACATTCAGAAATGCTCACCCTGACACTGGAGCTGTATTTAAATCTCTTTATCCACACATTTTATATTACTGATCATTAATAATATTTACATGCTTTGGCTTATCTGCATATTTAAGATATAAAAGCAAAATGGTTTCACACCAAAGTATTTTTATCTCTCCAATCATCTAATCACTCCTTTATGTGACATTTGCAAAGGCTTAATATTATGTCCCAGTCTCTACACTGATATCTAAAGCATCTTGGAATACTACTTTTTTGTAGTATGATTTTGCTACTTTTATTTTAGAAAAAAATCTGATCAAGTTGATAGGGATATGAAATTTTGTAAGTAGGAGCCAGAGAGATAATATAGAAGGTAGGGTGTTTGCCTTGCATACGGCAAACCAGAGTTTCATTTCTAGCATCACTTATTGTCCCCTGAGCACTTTCAGTAGTGATCCTATGCACATATCCAAGAGTAAGCTCTAAGCATTGCCACAAAAAATGTAGAAATTATGTAAATATATAAATAAATGTTTAATATACTTCCTTCAAGCTTAAAAAGCATTTTCCAAACATCTAAAAATTCCATGATTGCAAGAAAAAAGATGTGGGAGAGGGGAAAACAGGGGAGAGTAAGTGTGCAACTAACTCTTTAGTAACTTTTAAATCAATTTTATATTTCTAAAGTTTTTTTAATAGATGACTATAAACATTAATATTTCTCCTAATGTCAACAAGAAAATTATGACTCTTATATGGATCAAATTTCAAATGACCAACAATAGAATACAATAACGAAATTCTCACTGATAATGCTGAAATGTAGTTGGTTTGCTTCTTTGTTTTGTTTTGCCAGCAGATGTTTTGTAGGTATGACACTTCTATATATTAATGCATTAAAATTTAGGACAGGTATTTTTCACCTTATTCTACTCTGGAATATGTTGTAAGAAAAAAAAACCTTTAACTACGCATCCATATCTTCCATATCTTATTGTTAAATACATATTACAGAATGACAAATGTGTCTTTCTGTTACTATTTAGCAAACATTTAGTTAATAATAATGTGTGCACTGTAGATACTAAGATAGATTATAATCAGCTACTCATAAGTAGTAATATAATCAGAAAGTGAGTTGAATATAATCTCTAAATATAATGATCTCTCGTACTTCAGTGAAAAAATAATTATCTAAGAATATTAAAGATAGGAAGAGAATAATTTAGTCACCTAATATCTAGAAATAATCAAATGATCTAATGTCTAATAATTTCATGTACAGTAAGAGCAAAAAGAAAAGCATCTGATTAAAATGCACAGGAGGTAACCAAGAGTAAAGAGGAAAAACTATACAACAGAGCCTTGGAGTCTAAGGTGACACCAAATGGTCACAAGACTTAAGTGTTACAATTCTCGTGACATTATTTACCAAAGACATTATCTCAAACTATCATTTATGAAGACTATACTATTAAAGAACTCTGCTTGTGACTATATAGTCACAAGAAAATTGCAGATTTATCATTTGCATTCCCAAGTATGTACATTTTAATAGAATAATGACATTGATTAGCATTTTCACATATTTGTATTTTCATGGTAGTAATACTTATCATTATGTGTTGACATTTTGGTTCTGTATATTAGTCTCTTTTGAAGCTGGCTAATATGACTCATCCCTAGTAGTATTAGTGTCATAAAAATAATTACCTAAACTTGAGAAATAAAAGAAATCTTACTTGAGAAATTAAATTATTAGAGTACACTTGTATTAAAAATTATTTCATCTGCATGTATGCCTGAGATATTGCTTAATAGAGAGCATGAAGACCTAAATGCAGGATCCTAATCTTATCTGAGCATTTATTTATGTGACTCAGGAAGAAGGAGCTCAAATTGTTTCATAAAAATGAAAATTGATGTGCCTCCCCAAACTGTCTTGCAAGGTCATTATTAACATAAAATAAACAACATATAGGAATGGCTTGGAAAATCATAGGAATATGTAAGATATTATTACTATCTTAACTACCCTTCAAACAAGCTATGCCAAATAGTCCATTAGTGAAAGCATCATAATCATTTCACAGGCATGTGAAAAAAATCAATATTACAATAAAGCAAAATTTCTGTATTCACTATTGTGCTTCCCATACTAATAAGATCTTGATAAAGACTGGAGAAATATAATTTGATATTCACCACTTTTAGAAATCTCCTTGTTTATAAACTACATTAGAAATAATGTAGTTATTATTACATTGAAATAATGTAGTTCTTGTTACAACTCTAGACAATAAGACCTTATATTTTTTGAGCAACATTTAAACTTAAAATCTATTTCCTCATAAATACATTTTCAAATATTCAAATCTGTTATCGAAGTCCCTCCCCTTCCCTTATCTTAGAGCCAGTGAAGAATAAGGTCATGAATATCAATATGGAGCATGGATGAAAAAAGATCCTTATACACAAATTGATTCTTCAGCAACGACTGCTGCTGCTGGGCAAAAAGGTCTAGAAATAATAGGCACTGAATTGACCTATGTACCTGCAGGGAGAGCTCAGCAGCTGTTCAAATGCAAGAATTAAATATCTGAAAGAAATGTGGTATTGTAAAATACAGCATTATATAAAAGTTAACTTCATTTGAAATTTTGGTTTGTTTTGTTTTTTTTTGATTCAGCTCTGGATGTGCCCAGGATTTATGTCTTGTGTTAAGGGATCACTTCTAGCAAAACTGAGGCTGGGGTGGGGAAGGATATGAAGAGCCAGTAAATAAACTCAGGTTAGTTAACTTTGCTATACTATCTCTCCTGACCCACTGAATTATTAGTTTTTTATATTATAAAGACAGCAGTAGCCATATGAAATAAGAAATATGTCTTTTACTGATAAAAATAAAATTTTCATTGTTAACAGCTAAGAGAAAGTAAGAAATCTGGAACTATAAAATAGTCAAACATTTAATCTTAACTTCAATTAAGAATGACAATGTATAGGCACATTTACTAAAAACTGAACTTAATGTCTTTCACATATCACTCAATTCAAATCACTATACAAATGAGATGATGTAGGAAAGTTTAAATGACTTTTTTTTAATGAAATCACCATCCGATGTTAAAAAAAATAAAATCAAACTATTTGCTGACATTTTGTAATTGTCTTTTAAAATGTTTCCTGTCAACCAGTGGAACCACACCTAACTCATGTGACTGTAATTAAACAAAATTATTTATTTATTTATAACCTTTAATTTTGCCTAATGGGGAAAAATGCCAATACCCACTGAACGATTGTCTTTTTCACCTTGCAACTATTAAAAGGAATAAAATATTTAACAAACAAAGTTAAAAAGGATACACAAGTAAAGTTTGAAACAATGGAGAAATTCTGGCAGTATATGCATTATGGTTAATGAAACTTCAGTCTTCTAAGAATTAAATTTATCAGCCTGTCAATGTTTGTAACAGGAAATATCAAGGGTAGTAACATTGAAGATAAAAATCTTCAAAGCACATCAAATTAACAATGAAATTAATATTATACATAAGATGATTGTAATTTCTTAAATATTTGTTATTATATTTCCCTCTGGCTAATTTCTTTTTTCTTTGTTATATGCTATTTTATTACAGTTAGCATCATGCTGCTATTCCTGCAAGAGATGAACAAGCATGGGATTTGAATGTTATACTCCTAAATAAATGAATCACTCAATATCCTGTGACCATCAATACATACTCCATCTTCAAAAAATATATCAATATCCTATAATTAAGGAGAGAGTGACTTTCTTTTTTCCAATATGCATGACATTTTTGGACACTGTAATTGTGGTACTGGCACTTCTTTTCATGAAGAAAAACTCTGCAGTTCTACAGCATTCATCATTTGACAAATGCAACTATTTTCCTTATCAATCAGCTCTCACTGAACTTGCTGGCAGTGACTGTGGAATCCTTAAGGGCCCATTAAATATCTGAAGAAAAAAGCTAAGATGAAGGACATGCCACTCCGAATTCATGTGCTACTTGGCCTCGCTATCACTACACTAGTACAAGCTGTAGATAAAAAAGCAGATTGCCCACAATTATGTACTTGTGAAATCAGGCCTTGGTTTACACCAAGATCCACTTATATGGAAGCATCCACTGTGGACTGTAATGATTTAGGTCTTTTAAATTTCCCAGCCAGATTGCCTGCTGACACACAGATTCTGCTCCTCCAGACGAACAATATTGCAAAAATTGAATACTCCACAGACTTTCCAGTAAACCTCACTGGCCTGGACTTATCTCAAAATAATTTATCTTCAGTCACCAATATTAATGTAAAAAAGATGCCTCAGCTGCTTTCTGTGTACCTAGAGGAAAACAAACTTACTGAGCTGCCTGAAAAATGTCTGTCTGGACTGAGCAACTTACAAGAACTCTATATTAATCATAACTTGCTTTCTACAATTTCACCTGGAGCCTTTATTGGCCTACATAATCTTCTTCGACTTCATCTCAATTCAAATAGATTGCAGATGATTAACAGTAAGTGGTTTGATGCTCTTCCCAATCTGGAGATTCTGATGATTGGGGAAAATCCAATCATTAGAATCAAAGACATGAACTTTAAGCCTCTTATCAATCTTCGCAGTCTGGTTATAGCTGGTATAAATCTCACAGAAATACCAGATAATGCCTTGGTTGGACTTGAAAACTTAGAAAGCATCTCTTTTTATGACAACAGGCTTCTTAAAGTACCCCATGCTGCTCTTCAAAAAGTTGTAAACCTCAAATTTTTTGGATTTAAATAAAAATCCTATTAATAGAATACGAAGGGGGACTTCAGCAATATGCTACACCTAAAAGAGTTAGGGATAAATAATATGCCTGAGCTGATTTCCATCGACGGTCTGGCTGTGGATAACCTGCCAGATTTAAGAAAAATAGAAGCGACTAACAACCCGAGATTGTCTTACATTCACCCAAATGCGTTTTTCAGATTACCTAAACTGGAATCACTGATGCTTAACAGTAATGCTCTGAGTGCCCTGTACCATGGTACAATTGAGTCTCTGCCAAACCTCAAGGAAATCAGCATCCACAGCAACCCAATCCGGTGCGATTGTGTCATTCGCTGGATTAACATGAACAAAACCAACATTCGATTTATGGAGCCAGAATCACTGTTCTGTGTGGACCCACCTGAATTTCAAGGTCAGAATGTCCGGCAAGTGCATTTCAGGGAAATGATGGAAATTTGCCTCCCTCTTATCGCGCCTGAGAGTTTTCCTTCTAATCTGGATCTAGAAGCTGGCAGCTATGTCTCCTTACACTGTAGAGCTATTGCAGAACCACAACCTGAAATCTACTGGATAACACCTTCTGGGCAAAAACTCTTGCCTAACACTCTCAAAGACAAATTCTATGTCCATTCTGAAGGCACACTAGATATACGTGGCATAGCCCCTGCAGAAGGGGGTTTATACACTTGCATAGCAACTAACCTGGTTGGAGCTGACTTGAAGTCTGTTATGATCAAAGTGGATGGCTCATTTCCCCAGGATAATAATGGATCACTGAATATTAAGATAAAAGATGTTCAGGCCAATTCAGTTCTGGTGTCATGGAAAGCAAGTTCTAAAATTCTCAAATCCAGTGTTAGGTGGACGGCATTTGTTAAGACTGAAAATTCCCATGCTACCCAAAGTGCTCGAATACCATCTGATGTCAAGGTTTATAATCTTACACATCTGAACCCATCAACTGAGTATAAAATTTGCATTGACATCCCCACGATCTATCAAAAACACAGAAAACAATGCGTAAATGTCACCACAAAAGGTTTGGATCCTGATCAAAAAGAATATGAAAAGGGTAATACCACATTCATGGCCTGCCTTGGAGGCTTTTTGGGAATTATTGGTATGCTATGTCTTTTCACCTGCCTCTCTCAAGAAATAAACTGTGATGGTGGAGATAGGAATGGGAGGAACTATATACAAAAACCAACCTTTGCATTTGGTGAGCTTTATCCTCCACTGATAAACCTGTGGGAAACTGGCAAAGAAAAGAGTACAGCATTGGAAGTGAAAGCGACTGTTATAGGTGTGCCAACAAATGTGTCCTAAAATCACCAATACACCTACTTCAAAGAAAAGCTGAAGACTCAGTGTGTTTAAAAGGAAGGAAAATGTTACTTTCTAGAAAGAAGTTTAAGCTTCACCAATGCTGCTCCTGACCAATGGAAATACGTACAAGTTCAGCATTTTAATTAACCGGCTTCAAAGGGTACTGTGGCAACCAAATAAAATAATTCCATTTTCTAAAACTTTCATGTAACTTTTATGTCTGGAATACAGTTAAAGTGGACAATGACATTTCTGTATTTTTTTAAAGTATATAAGAGTAGTTGAACTGAGCAATACCTCCTGTGTTGTATTACACATATTAGCCACGAGTTTTTTGCAGTGAAAAGATAAACTTGAATTGACACGTGGTGTAATAAAATGGGCAAATTCTGTAGAGTAGACACAGTGAGTATGTGGACTTCTTTTATAAGGAAAAATACATTTTGGATTAAAATAAATTGCTTTTGTCTTGTTTTTTGTTTCTAAATAAAGAATAATTTCTGGGAAATGTCATCTGACCAGATATCATTTGAATGACAGGTTTTAGAAAACACGGTATTTTTTCAATAATAAAAACTGGAATGCTATGAACAGGCCACTTTTACTGAGTTACGTAGCTACATATTAATGCACAGAAAATTGATTTTAGTAGACATTTTATCAATATAAAAACATATAGTGTATTTAATCCTTTATTAACAGTCTCCAGGAAATCATGTATTTACTTAAAGATTTTCTTTTTTTCAAGCCTTTTGAGTGGCTTTGGTTATCATGTTCACATATTAAAAATCTAACACTCAAGAAACTAATAAGCTCTATTTTAGTATTTAGTACTAGTTTGGGAATCAGAGCAATATTACAGTGGGGGCACTGGCCTTGCATGCGGTCTATGTGGGTTCAGTCTTCAGAATCCCATATAGTCCCCTGACCTAGCCAAGGGTGATCCCTGAAAACAGAGTGAATAATAAGATATGCCTGGGCATCACTAGATATGCTCCACCCACAACACACAAACAGAAATTGGTACTAGCTCAACCTAAGTCTGTTTGTTTTGTAAAACTTTGTCAACTTTTGAAAGGATGCACAAGATAATTTTACTGCTATAACAGGCACATAGCCGAAACTTTGCTAACTTGCAAATACAGCAATGAAAAATGTTTTCTGTAATCCACAAAGCAAGAGGTTTAAAACTTGTATAGCAGCCTGTATAGCAATTTCAACCTTTCATTGAAGTCTCTTATCAATATGCAAATATGCTTCTTCTCAGGACACAGTGAATTTTAGAATTTTAAAAAGACAAGCATTTTCTAATTAAATTATAGAATTTACTTTCTATATATTTTATTAATTGGAGTTCATCAAAATTTATAAAATTCTCTTTTAATTTTTCATATAATAGAAAAAATGACAGTTTTACAGTTTAGAAAACTAGTTTTCAAAATAAATTTAAGAGGACATAATTTCTCATATAAGGAAAAGCTTCTAAAACGAATTTAGAATTAAAAAATATTAAGAGTGGTTTCCAGGAATATATTTTAAGTACTTAAAGGCATGTATTAAATGTCTAAAATTACTAAAAATTAATCAACTGAGTGCCAAAAAATTACAAATAATTTAAGAGTACTATATAGGAAATACAAAAATTTCACCTGGAAAGCCTCCAACCTTTTTTGCATTTTCAATTACATTCATAAACAGAACCCCATAGTTAGTCAATTTAAAGGTTTATATATAAATAAAATATTCTGAAATAATAAAAACACTAAGCTAAGCCATAGTTTTTGGAGAAATATTTCACTCCAAAATGTTACAAGTCTTTCATGTTAATTACCACTATGCCTATTCATAATCAAGCATTTAACTTTTCTTATAATAGCTTGTTACATATTATCAATATGTCACTAGCCTGTAAACATTCCTAAAACTGTAGTCATATCAAATTATTTGTTAATACTATATATTTGATTTTGTGATAGCATTGACAGTTTGTAATTAAATACAAGCTGTTTCTTGACAATGTGGAAGGTAATTGTTATGAACTCTTTGAAACAAAAGGACAAACTCCTTTTGGTTTAATTTTAATTCCAACAAAATATGAAACTTGTTAATTCAACGACTTTCTCAAACACAAATATTACAACCTGATAAATCACTATCACACAGAGGCTGACATTAGAATTTATCAGCAAGACAAGCTCATACATCATGAGAGGTTTCAGCACTACAGACAAGGCATTTTAGAGATAGGCTATTTGTCAAAAAAATAGGAGTTGAAATATGACCTATTAGGATGCAGTTATTGTATAGGTCAGCAAGAACTTGCTCAGGTATCATGCATTTCTCTTAAATCTATTTGCATGAGAGACTATAACAACCATACTGCACAACTGAAAATCTACTTCCTGCAACCATTTTAAAGAAAAAAAATAGTAACAAATAAGCAATTTAGGTAACTAATAGTGAGTGCTGAAATGAAGAACTTTTATAACAGCTAAATATAGATGGATACTCAATGCAAATCACATTAAAATCATCATACAAATTTAACTAAGTACTGGTCAAAGCACTCTAAGCAGATAATCAACAATTTGATAATCATACAGACATAATGGTATATTTAACAAGAAAAAAAATGAAACTGTACAGTCTATGTGTCTAAAGCGTCAATTGATTTCCTTACCATTTGTGAAAGAAAACATTTTCTACACACACACTTACTACATACGTGCACTCGTGTGCACACATGCACACATAATATGGCTTAGGGCTACAGCCACAGGAATAAGTCCTGTTTCTATGTTCAGGGATCACTCTTCGTAGATTTTGGGCACCATATGAGATGCTGGGGATTGAACTCAGCTTTCCCTGCATGCAGGGAAAGTGCCCCACCTGATGTACTATCATTAAATGCACTTTACCAAAATATTTCATGTAATTTTGTTTTCTAACATACACTACAAAATAATACTCAAATGTTCTGAAAATAACAAAGATCCCTCGTATGAAAATGTATTAAACTGGGGAACATATTATGCAATTATCATTAAGGCCAAGTATGATACTGTTAGTCATATGATGATAATTTTGTATAAAAAGAAATTAATAAATTCAGGATATGTATGTATATATATATTCTCTGAATACTTCAGTGCTAAAACTTTTATTCATTTTCAATTTTAAATAGCAAAACTATATATCATGAGCATAAGTTTAAAATTATAATTCTTAACTATTGATGATACATTTATTATATGCTTATTGATCACTAGAAGAAAAAAAGAAAAATGGAAAAGTACACTACTCACCAAGAGGTTTGTAGTCTACTATATTACATTAGGTTTATATGTCATTGTTTTCATAAATATATCTTAATTGTGTTACAAGGAAGAGGTTCAGCTTCAATTTACGTACTCCCATAGAGTGAGAAATTTTCTAGGAAAATTATATATACTCCATTGATCAAATATAATTACGTTGTCACAAAATGTTGATAGAAAAACAATTCAAATTTTGCATTTATTTTCTTACATACTCATCTTTATAAAACATATATATGTGTAAGCAAAAATGTGTAAGTCTATACTACAACTAAAGAATAATATATGTATATCATAAATTCTATTTAAAACTAGGAACACAGATGAATATTATATTTCCTAGCTATAAATAAGAGGATGAATAACTAAAATATATAGTTAAGGGGTGGTAGTGATAGCACAGAGGGTAGGGCATGTGCCTTGCACACAGCCAACCTGGGTTTGATCTGTGACATCCCATATGGTCCCCTGAGCACTGCCAAGAGTAATTTCTGAGCAAAAAGCCAAGCGTAACCCCTGAGCATCGCCGAGTGTGATGCAAAAAGCAATATATATAGTATATCTATATGTATATATATACATATACATACATGTATATATACATATATACATATGCATGTATGTATATATACGTATGTATATATACATACATGCATATGTATATATTGTATACTGTATATGTATATATGTATAAGTATGTATAGAGGGAGACATATATATATATATATATATATATATAGAGAGAGAGAGAGAGAGAGAGAGAGGTCTATATAATCATAGACCTCATTCCCATGACCTGAATGAATGGTTTGAGGCTCTTTGTGTTCCTGGAGCGAGCAGATACCCTTGGGCTACACTAGCACACAACAGGGACATATGGAGATGTTCCTGGTGCCAGCTCCAGCAAATTCATGAACAACAGGAAGACAAGTGATACAAGGAATTTATATATATGGAATGCATAAATATATGGAATACATATGATATATAGAGTATATATATACATATATGCATATATAGAGTACATATGGAGTATATATGAAGTATATATGGAGTATATATATATATATGGAGACTGAGAGTTAACTTAAAATAAGTTAAGTCAACAATGACAAAATGTTAATAATTTTTATGGGCAGGACACTTTTTATCTATTCTAAAAGATGTACTATAACTTTTAGGAAAAACTTTAAAATTTCCAAATAAATATTTTAGATAAACAGATTAAGTGGCATGTATCTAATAAAGTATATAATAGAAACAACTTAAAGTTTTTAAAATATACACTTTCTTCAAAAAAGAAAATCTAAATATGTCCTCTCAGATTTCAGAAATGACAGTGGAAAATCTCATTTACATATGCCAAATTTAAGCAAAATTTTGAATTTCATTTGAATGACATTCTAGGAAATAGGGGTAATTAATGAATGTGGTGACTTTATTAATTTTTGTTTAATCTTTTACTCCTCTATGTCATAAAATAATATATATATGTATATATAAAACAAGTAAGAAAAGGGTTTGCAAATAACACAAGTGCTAAGGGTATGTTTCCTATAGTAAACATCACAAATGGCCCTTGGGATAAATTTAAAGACTACAATGATATTTCTATTTTAGAGTGCAATATTTTCACCAGTGGTCTGAATTTCTAAGCAGGCTGTTATCTATCTGGAAACATAACAGTATTATACTGAAGTGATTTAGCAGTGCTTGAAATCAACACATTAGTATCAATATCAGAGAGTTCTAAAAAACCCCTACAGTTACAATGCAATACTACCTATTTTTATATATTCATTAGTAAGGTGAGGATTTTATTACAAGGGTAATGAGAACCTTGATTTATCTTATTCCTTTACAGTAAAGGATAAAAAAGAATCAACAACAAAATCAACCAATATCTGCATAGAGCAATTACAGGACATAAGAGTTAAATATAAAATTGACAAACTAAATGCATGTGATTCTAAGAAAATTTAAAAAAGGAAAGCGCTAATGAATAATATCCGAAAGCCAAGGAAATAACTAAGAGCTGGAGCACATACTTGCCTGCAAGAACACTGGGTTCTATCCAGAGCCACATACACACTACTAGGAGTGGATGATCTAAAGAACAATGTTCTCATGAAATTCTGATTAGTCCAAACCCTGGATTGAGCATTTTATTATGCTATACCAAAGGTGAGATTGAGTTAACTAGTAAATATTCAGTTCTGTGTGGTGAGAAAATGTCATTACAAATCAAAAGGATCCAAGGAAATCACTCAAAAGGCTTCAGTTTGTAGGAAATCTGGGGTTCAATCCCCAACAATCCATGAACCTCTAATACTGCTAGGAGTAATGTCTGAGCACTGAGTTTCAAGCGGCATCTAGGAACTGCTGGTTCCCAATCCAAAAAAAAAAAAAAAGCAAATTCCCTTTTATTCCAGTTGAAAATAGGAAATTCCACAGGAATTTGAATTTTCTTATTCTTCTCTTTACATACACATTACAGACCTTGTAGTTTATCTTGTAATTAAGTCAAACATAGAGTAATGCAAATAAAGGTTTAGCAAAACAAATATATCAATGCACCTTTTCTTTAAAAGAAACTTAATCTTAAAAGAAACCATTACTTTGGAGCAAAAATATATGTTTGAAATATATAATCACAAAAATATTGTAGAGAATCTCAGAAAAAAATAGAACATAATTATAAAGAACCATAAGTGACTAGGGTAAGACTCTCAGAATGAACTATATGGCATTTGAAGACCTCACACTACTTTCTTTTAATATTTATCTTTTCTAATTCTCATATATCTTTGAGAAACTAATAGTATTACACGACCATTAGAAGGAAAATCCAACTTCTCATTAAAACATATGGCTTGTTGTCTAATGTTATTGATTCAGAAATTCAATCATGATGTCCATCTATAATGTTTTAACAGTCTCTAGAACAAATAATGAAGTGAGCTGGGGACATAAATTGACTTGCCCAATCTTAGCATTGAAAGAAGCAGTGTAATAAAATAAACTCCCTCTCAATCGTGATACCAAATTCAAGGCTGGTAAAGACAAAAATAGTATTAAGCCATTGAAGGTGGTTTTTGTGTGCGTGTATATGGTGCAGGGTGATTGGATTGGGGGATTGTGTGGTAAAGATGATCAAACCACAGACTTAATGCATAAAAAATATGGGCTCTACCACAAAAACATATCTATGACTCTCTCAGAAGGCATTTTTAAAGAAATAAAAACAAAACCATTGAAAGAATTCTTTTAAAAAGACTGCATCAAAGTGAAAGCCACTGTAACACTGAAACTAAACTTGGATACCTTTGGAAAACATTATTTTAATAAAGGTTATAAAAGAAATTTCATATTTAATAATGAACAAGAAACCATATTTCCAAATTAATCATATGTTTACATATGTATATTTCCAAGTCAGTTAATAAAGCAGCATTAAACTTAATTGTTCACATGAGATGATTTGGGAGTTAAAAGTTCTATATTTTATATAGATTTATATAATTATGTGATTCTAACAAAAAAATTCAAACTCTTGAATGGAAAATTAAAATTCTTCAAATAGAGGACTACACAGTTATAAACATAGAAAGAAAAGAGGAGCTGGAGAAACAGTATTGTGAGTTGAGTGCTTGCCTTGCACATGGTTAAACTGAATACAATGTACTGCACTGCATATGTTCCTCAGAACACTGCCAGTAGTAATTCCTGAGCAGAGCCATGAATGGCCCAAAACAAAAAAATAAGAAGAGGAGGAGGAGAAGGACAAGGAGGAGGAAGAGGAGGGAGGAGGAGGAGGAGAGAGAAGGAGGAGGAGGAGGAAGAGAAGGAGGAGGAGGAAGAAAAGGAGGAGGAGGAGGAGGTGGAGGAGGAGGAGAAGGAGGTGAAGGAGGAGGAGGAGGGAGGAGGGAGGAGGAGGAGTAGAAGGAGAAGGAGTAGGAGAAGGAGAAGGGGAAGGAGGAGGAGAAGGAGAAGGAGGAAAAGGAGGAGAAGGAGAAGGAGGAGGAGGAGAAGTAAGGAGAAGGAGGAGGAGGAGGAGGAGAAGGAAAAGGAGAAGGAGAAGGATGAGGGAGAAGGAGAAGGAGAAGGAGAAGGAGAAGGAGAAGAAACAGCAAAAGTACAGGGGGTAGGTAGACTGCGTGTCTTGCACATAGCAAATGTTTTTTTCTCCAGCACTCCATACGGTCTCATGAGACTACCAAGAGCAATCCCAGATGCAGAGCTAGGAGTAAAACCTGTGACCACTGGGTGTGGACTCCCCAAAAAACAAAGCTAGGAGAAAAGAAAGCATTCTTTTACTTCTGCTAACAGTTCCTTTGCATTCCTAATTAATATGCAGTAGTGGAACAATCACTTGTATCTGTCTTCCGGTTGTTCATAGATTTGCTCAAGTGGGTGCCAGTATCATCTCCATTTGTCCCTGTCACAAAGCTAGTATAGTCCAAGGATCTCTGCTTGCTTCATGAACATGAAGAGACTCAAACCATTCATCAGGTCATGGGAATGAGGTCTATTATTGTTACTGTTTTTGGCATATCAAATACTACATGGGTAGCTCTCAGTATTTGCATTTTATGATGTAGCACACGGCAGCCAAGTGGCCTCACGCAACAGGGAGAGCTGGTAGCAGCTCTGCCCCATATATGTGTGTCTCTGGTTCACAGCCGACAGCCCAGGAGCAGTTCTTGGGCAAGCCCACCAGGCCTCCTGGATGGGACAGAGGTGGGGGGGAAAAGGACCCCAGCAACATCTCCATGGAAGCCCGGTAACTTTTGCCACTGAAACCAGCATACCTAGGCTTGAAATTGGCTTCTTTCTAGGGTGGGTCTCTAACGAGCCGGGTTTGAGATTAGCTTCTTTCTTTGAAGAGTTTGAAATATGAAACACTTTGAAGAGTAGAACAATGAATGGCATAATAACCATGTAAAAACAAAAAAAAAAGCTTCACCCAGTGGTTATAATCCTTCAGTTCATATTCAGACTTGTGATATTTGAGATACTCTACTACATATAAAATTCATACTAGTTAATAATACACTAATATTATAATATAAAAAAATAAGTGCTCATATTAACTTGAGTATTGTAAAAGAAATTATATAAAAGAAAAATTTACTGAATGCTGAACACTGAATCTGTGCCAAGCTAACAATTTACTATGACATTTATTGTGCTCTTAGGAAATCCAGTCCCTATCTAAAGAAGTGGGGCTAAGGCACAAAAAATAAACTTTTTCCATTGTATTATATGCCAGGTACAACACAGCAGCCCTTACTGTTGCCTCTCTCTCTCTCTCTCTCTCTCTCTCTCTCTCTCTCTCTCTCTTTGCTTTTTGGGTCACACACAGCAATTCTGAGAGGTTACTCCTGGCTCTTTGCTCAGGAATTACTTCCGATAGTGCTCGGGGAACCATATGGGATGCCAGAGATTGAACCTCGGTCGGCCGCATGCAGGGCAAACACCCTACACTGTTGCCACTCTAAATCCAGACTAGAGTTGCTCATACTTTCGTTCATTTTAATTTGTTTTGGGTCCACACCCAGCTATGTTCACTCCTGGCTCTGTTCTTAGGTACCCCTCATGGTGATATTCTAGAGGTCATAATCAGTGCTGGGATTGAATATGGGGTGACCACATGCAAGATAAGAGACTTACTACCTGTACTATCTCTCTCACCAATTTCTTAAAGGTGGCATCAAGTCTTTGAATGACAGAAAGAAAAAAAAGAAAAAGAAAATGTTGGTGTTTGCTTCATTTTCTCTTCATCTTCACCCAAAATCTTTTGCAATGACTGACAGATGTTACCTTTTCTAAGCCAAGCCCATATACATTAGCCTTGTCTATATTTGAGAAACTAGTAGAAAACAGAATCTGTTCTTCACATTAAATTGATACTTGCTTCTCTCTAAATGTCACTGGTTTTATTTTAGTAACAAATGGATATATTATTTAATGTATGTATCACAGGCAGTTTTCCTATGATAATGCTATGAAGACCCTATAAGCTGTCTTTGTTCATGATGTAGAATTCCATATATTAAAGCAATTCAGGTCACTCTTGAGCGGAAAAAGTCTACATGATTTAAGTCTCTCTTAAAAGTGCAAGGGGTAATAGCAAGAAGAAGCACATGGGAAGTAACAGGGGACAGAGGTCAAGGCGCTGGGTACATGGGTCATGTTGGGGAGCTGTATATAACCAAGCCCCAAAGTAACAATATTCAAAGCAGGCAATCCAAATCACAATAGCCAAAATGAAAAATGTGCCTATTCAGAAGGCAGGCTGGGTATGACTGAAGCCCAATCATGAACAACTTTGTAACTGCATATCTCACAGTGGCATAATAAAATTAAATAAATAAAATAAAATTTTTTTAAAAAGAAGGCAGGCTGGGGCATGGAATTGATAGGTTAGGAGAGAACTTGGGAACATTTGTGGAGGGAAGTTGGCACTTGTGGTATTGGTGCTACAATACAGTTGCCTATTACTCAACTATGAGTAACTTTGTAAAATCACGGCCTCCTAATAAAAATGTAAAATTAAAAAGAAATTTGGTACAACAGAAGGAAACCCTACAAATGCACTAATCTCAAGTCTTATTTTTTGAGAGGCGTCTTTTCCTAATTCTTAACCATTCTCAATTGATAGCAGAGACAATTCTATGCAATCAAAGGCCACCTTTATGCTATACCTTGTGATTATCAATATTATCAATAAAATCATAAGGGATTAGTAAATACTAAGCCCTAACATACATATAAACTCATCTAATTCCTATGAAGAAGATTCTAGCAGTAATTACATTTCATGGTACAGGTGATATCATATCTGTTTAGAAAGTTTAACTTACCAAGAACTTGCTTCAATAATAGGCTTTTCTAAGTAACAGTAAAAGGATTCTTGTGAAGGAAAAGCAAATTAGCAAGTTGTTTATGTGCTAGCACTGATTTTAACCCCTGGAATTTTCTCACAGAAAAAATATGACATCCTAGATATATTCCATTTATCAGGTTTTATGATAACTTAATTATCATAAGTAATTATTTGAAGTACAAAGACTTCTTTAATTTAAGACCCTCTATATTTTTTGAATAATAGTTTACTGCTCATATGTTTCACAAGCAAAGTCTGACACAAACTAGAATCCAGAGAAGAAAAGCAGAGAAATTCTGCTTGTCAATGTCAACGTCATTAGAGAAATCGATAGAACTACAAGGTTTTAGATCACATGAGAAAGAAAATCCAACTATTTCAAAAGAAAACTCACGACAGGTATTTCTATATACTCTGTTCAAAACATTTAACTGAAGAGAAGTCAAAGTCCATCATGTTAAGATAATGCTGAGGAGTACAGTATGGATTAGAATAACTAAAGCATGTTTTTTTGCTTAGTATTTTTAGTTTTAAACTTATTTTTAACTGTTTTCAAGCTAAATATCAAAAATCGCCAAACAAAATTTGTTTGAAAGCTATTCTTACGCTGTACAATGCAAAGTAGCATATGCTATTTTTATCTTTTTTAAAATCTACTTCTTTTTTAAATTGCTGAATGATGTACAGATTGATTCATTAACATCTGAGTCAAGGTTTGCAATATTAAAACACCAAGAACCAACCAGAAAAATCCCAGTCAAACAAATCACAAATATTGTGGAGTTGTCACTTAGTTCCATTCTTTTAAATGTTTAACAGCTAAAAGCTTAATACTATCACTTCACTTGAATCCCGTTGTTCATCGATTTGCCTCGAGCAGGCGCCAGTAACATTTCCACTGGACCCTATCACGTGCCAATGTAGCCCAATGGCATCTGGTTGATTGAGAAATATGAAGAGTCTCAAACCGTTCCTTCAGGGTCTTAACAAGGAAGTCTGACCATTTGTAGGTGGGCGCTCACGTGATCTTTTGACACCCCATGGGATCCAGTTGGTAACTGCTCTAGTCCAGGGGTTGTTTCCAAATCGCAAATCATCATTTTTGTGTGTGTCCTAATATTACTAGTTATAGTATTAAGAGTGTGGATCTTAACAATCCACACTCTTAATACTATAACTAGTAATATTAGGACACACAAAAAAAGAAAAATGATGACAGCAATAGTTACAAAGTAGTAAAAATTCCAATCCAAGTCCAAATGAATCCAAAATTCTAAAAATTTTAATAGGCCATATCAGGATTTCTTACACTTATTGTACTCAATACCTTTTTTATTGAGAAATTTTCATATAATTCTTGTTATATCAAATACAAAATATGGTATTCTAATAAAAATTACAATCTTTCAAAATTTTATGTGAAAACAAAGGGATTTTTTTTTTTTTTTTTTTTTTTGCTTTTTGGGTCACACCCGGCAATGCTCAGGGGTTACTCCTGGCTCTGAACTCAAGAATTACTCCTGGCGGTGCTCGAGGGACCATATGGGATGCCGGGAATCAAACCCGGCTGGCACAGGCCGGCCGCTGCGAAGGCAAACGCCCTACCT
The DNA here is from genome assembly GCA_021461705.1 of Cryptotis parvus. Lineage (NCBI taxonomy): Eukaryota > Metazoa > Chordata > Mammalia > Eulipotyphla > Soricidae > Cryptotis > Cryptotis parvus. Next base: position 77,084 of record JAJIBD010022593.1, read on the forward strand.
CTGGGCAATCGCTCCGGTCCCGGTTTTTTTTAAAGTTACATAATCCCATGCGGTAAGAACTCTACAATTTTTGAAGCCAGGGATTACAGAAAAACCTACAAGAATATAAAATATCTAAAATTATCTGTCTAAAGATCCTATATCCCAAATCTCTGAAAGTTTGAAAAAGCAAAATAAAGAGCATTAAATTTTGAGATTTTCAGATATCATATATTTTAAGTGAGAATATTTTCTTAAATAAACACTTAAAGAGCATTATGTTAGTATCCTAGGGAGATCTCCCCTCTCTCCTTCAAAAACTGGTAATCACATGGCTTTTCATGTCATACTCAAATCTCACTTTTAAAATATAAAGGCATAGTAATTCATTTCAGTACAAACTTCATAAAGCATAAACATCTATAAGTATATAAGCGTACATATAAACATCTATAAAGACCCAATGTACAATGAAATCATATTAACTAAGGTTAAGATTTGAATTTGTCCTGGGGTGGGGTAACGGGCACACAGATAAAACTACTCCAAGAAGATACAAGTAAATAAATTGAAAATGTTCACTATGTTCTGTTCTCGTGAAGTCAAAATTCTGAAACAGTATGGGAACTTATCTCCACTTCCAGCTGAAAGGAGAATGAGTAGATGGTTTTAAATTTCCCGCATCTCAGTTCAATTTGACCATTTACAATGATATAAAATGCAAACAAAAGACAAGAAAATTAAGTTTTTCTATGCAGCCATATAAGGATTCCCAAAGAGGATTTTCAAGAAGAATTTTTTCTGTGTTCAATTTATACAAATCATCGTGCTCAAAGAGCCCAGACAGATGCCTTATAAAAATGTTTTCTGTTAAAAGTAAATAATTATTTTCTCTTGAAGCAAACACTTTAAAATCACTATTCAGTTGTTGATGATTCATCTCACCATTTCAGCTAAATGGCAAATTTAAAACAAAAAGATGCTAAGCCAGAACTAAATTTTTCTATCTTGAAAATAAAAAAACCTATTTAAAATGGGCATATTTTCATATACTTAAAATCAGTTTTGTGTATTTCACACTTTCAAATCACATTGCTTATGTAAGAAAAGACAAATGCAATCAAACTTGTAAAGCAAAGAAGCAGAACAAATGATAGGGAAAATAATATGATTTGAGGGGTAAAGATATTAAATTATCTCCTTTATACTCTTAATACTAACAGCACAGAGTCATAGCACTTCAGGTGCTTAGGATCATATGGTATATGAACTATTTACCAAAGCACTGATTTTATTTGGGGGGTCATGGAGATGAAAACTATGATATGAGCAAAGTAATTACACTTAACCGACCTCACTTCAGAATATGATGTAATGATGATGAATTCACTAAAACTCTGTAAGCATCTACTTTAAAATGTGTAAAAGCCCCTTTCTGTTCTTTTTTCAGTATATTTGGTAAATGTGGAAAATGTCATAGTGCCTAGAGTAATCTTGATGCCTTTGTTCTATTACAAGGAACAAGTTCCCTTCAGCTAAAGGTTTCCTCTGCTTTTGTCTGTTCAGCAATAGCACAACTAGGGTGACAGTCTCATAAAAGAAAATAACCAAAGGCACTCAGTCTGCCCGATGACTTGGCATGCCTCCAGCAGTGACACTTTGTGCCTGACATTAACTCCTGGGGCAACAGGAAAAGAAAGTAAGAAGAAAATGGTGTGCTTTTCTGCTTAGTTTTAGTAGCTACATTTTATTACTTGGGCCATATAATCCACTGTTTCTTATATAATAGCTTAAACCTCTTTAACAATGATCAAAAAAAAAATGATATTACTTGTTCCAAAGTTAGGTGCAACATGTAAATTAAAACCCTTCAAAAATGACTTACACTATGTTAATATATTGCTGTAAGATAATACAGTGGATACGGTGCTTTTGTAACCACAAATAACTACATTAAGACATACTTTTACTGCTCTGGAATCTCAGTGGCACTATTTCTAGAGGCAAAATCCTAAATGATTCTATGAATAGATAATAAAATATATCAATACCTAGAGACTGCACAAAATTGATGTTTCTTTATTCAATAATATTAAGATTAAAATGTGAGAAGCGGGGCCGGAGTGATAGCCCAGTGGGTAGGGTGTTTGCCTTGCACGCGGCAGGCCTATGCCAGCCTGGGTTCGATCCCGGCACCCATGGTCCCCGAGCACAGCCAGGAGTAATTCTGAGTGCAGAGCCAGGAGAAACCCCCGAGTATCGCCGGGTGTGAACCAAAAAAAAAAAATAAGAAAAATAAAAAATAAAAATAAAATAAAATGTGAGAAGCTTTCAAGGAATGTATAGATAGACAAGACAGATTTTTTTTTTTTTTTTTTGCTTTTTGGGTCACACCGGCGATGCTCAGGGGTTACTCCTGGCTCTGCACTCAGGAATTACTCCTGGTGGTGCTCGGGGGACCATATGAGATGCCAGGGATCCAACCTATGCCCGCATGGGCCGGCCACGTGCAAGGCAACGCCCTACCAGCTGGGCTGGGCTATAGCTCCGGCCCCAAGAGAGAATTTTTATGGTGGTAAGAATGTTGAAAGAGGAAACAGCTAAGAAACACTAAGGCAATTAAGTAGTTTTCACATATATTCACAAAAAATGCCCAGATACTAACAGTTAGACTGATCCTGATATTCAAATTAATTATACCCTTTATAAAACATTATTTACAAAACAGGAAACTTAAAACAGCAGTATTTCTTTTTTATAAAAAATAGTGGCAAATATCCAATTATAAAAATAAAGATTTTTTTTCCTCCAAATTAAAATTTTTAACTTAGCTAGGAAAAATGAATACTTACTAAGATGTATTTTACTTGTTAAGTGTTTGATTCACCTCATAATTCCCCAGAAAAAATTAAAACAAAGGCAATTCTTTCTAACAAGATTAACTTAAGCTGTTGGCATCACTACTTCTTTAAAAGGGTAATTCTAATTTTATTTCTATAGTTACCTTCTAACATTTGACTTTCTCATCTACTAATTTCCAGGTACAATTACAGCCAAATTTTCTACTTTTAATATTCTCTTGGAGCATAATAAATAAAATTGAGGAAGAGAAAGCAAAAAGAGAAAAGCAAAAGGAAAGATCCAAACGGACCAAGTCAATAAAACAAGGTGAGAAACAAACATAAAAAGGACACAGAAAGCAAGTTGAGTTGGGGGCAACAGAGAAAGGGGTGCAGAAAAGGAGAGGGAGAGAGAGAGACAGAGAAAGAGAAAAGAGAGAGAGAGAACGAGGGAGAGAGAGAATAGCAGACTGCAGATGGTCTAAGACAAAACCCTTTCAACAACTGAAGTGCTAGCTTATTGGCCCCTCATTAAATGATGTTAGCTTGCGTTCACAATCACCTGCTTTCTATTGACCTTTAAGGAATTGGCAAAGCAGTTATGATATGAAGTACCAATGACTTTGCTACTATGAACCTATTTCTGAGACCAGATAACTAAATAATGACAATTTTCTGCTTCCATATTCAATCCACAACATTCTGAAATCTAAGTGAATTTAAAGTAATAGCTGTGTGTCTCTCAAAAGTATTTGCTTAATTATTTTACACATTTCTTGTTAAACTTAATAAAATTTTGGACCACAAATGATGAAAAAGGTAAGAAATATAATTGTGTAGGGGTTAAATAAATTATCTGGGCCAAGACATTTTGACCAGATGGCTTTTGCAATATTGGAAATATCTGAACTTCTCAAAAATGTCACAGGGTGTCAGAATAGAAAACATTTCCATCTGCCTAAACTAAAAGAACTCCTCAGTCATACTAATGATAATTCCATGCTGCTATCCAAGTTATTAAGGCTGTTTAGACTGTTTGTAAAGAAAAATTGCCTATTTTTTTCCCTGAAAGGGTAATTCTAAAGTTAGTTGGTAAATGGACAAATGAAAAGGCATAGAAAAAAAACAAATATAATTGAGAGAGCTTCTAGAAATAGTTTCTCCTTATCTTTTCTGTTAACAACAGAGAATATCTTACACATATTAAAGAATTTGAATGAGTAAATGGTATGAGTTATGAAATGCATTTTTTGGTGGAAAAGTACAGGGCTAGTTGGTGATAGGGCAGGACTAGCACATAATTTGCTTACTATGATGTCCATAGTGTACATAAATTCCCATAACTCCTGGCATCATGGAGCTGAGAGAAAACAAATATGGAACTAGTAGTATCAAAATAGATATTTATGGTATTGTCATCACATTACATATTCACAAGCATTCTGACATAATTATATGATTTACATGTCATTTATTTATTAACATTATACAATAAAGGGATTTATAATTCTCTTATGCTCTTCCATAATTCTAGCCCAATCTTTTTTCAAAACGTAATGTAAAATATTTTGCTATATTTTTGCAAAATCACCATTTATATATATTGCATAACTTGTGACTGATGAACAACAGAATATGACCACAATTACACCTTATTTCTCATACACATTTGAATTTTCTACAGATAATCACACCTTAGTTTTCTTTTAATTTGCTGAATTTCTAATGTACCACAAATATTTCATTCCCAAAATTCTGTAGGACTATAAATCTTCAAACACTTCTTTTTTTTTTTTTTTTTGTTTTTTTGGGTCACACCTGGCAATGCTCAGGCGTTACTCCTGGCTCTGCACTCAGGAATCACTCCTGGCGGTGCTCAGAGGACCATATGGGATGCTGGGCATCGAATCAGGGCCTGCAAGGCCGGCTGCATTTAAGGCAAATGCCCTACCCACTGGGCTATCGCTCCGGCCCCACAAACACTTCTTTTAAAGTGGGGGATGTGGGGAGTGGAGGGACTCCTAATCAATACTGCAGGCCTGAGGGACACTCCCAGAGATCTGCAATCAACCAGGAAGATGGTTCTATGTGATGGACAGGATGCAGTGCTGCTAAAGACCTCAGTGCCTGGAACCACCAGGGTTCCAAAGGGTGATATCCCGGGAGCCGTTTGGGGTTGGGCACAAATGTGAAGCATGTACTGCTGTAGACTTATGTTTGCTTTATTGTATCGATTTTTTTACTGACATTTCAAAGAGAGAAGATAAATCGTGCACTCAATTAACTACATTAAACAAAGAGCTAAAGATTGATTTTTAATACTTGTGTGCAATATTGAAGCAGTAACACATGTTAACAAATACCAAAAGTCATGAAACCAAATTATAAACACAATGACTAAGTATGGAAGAACGTTAATTACAAATGGGCTTTTATTTCTTTTGGAAAAAAAGAATTCAAAAACCTAGAACTTCCATCTTTATTTATTTCAAGTAAAGGTTTTGAATTTGGATTAATAGAAATATTTTATTATTTATTTACAAGTTTCAGTTTAAGCCCTTAAACTTTAATATGCATGTGATTCATCTGCAGAATTTGTTGAACTAGAGATTATGATTAGAAATTAATTTATAACAAGCCTTGGAGCAAGAAAGCTTATTTTGATGTAAGAACTACACTTGGAGTTACAAAGTTCAAGGAATATTATTTAACCTCGTTTTAAAGAAGCATGCAAACAGAGTAGACCTAATCAGTCATAAAATGTATTTTTAATACACAGCCCAGCTTAACTTTTCCAGGACACTTTTTTTGGTGTTTTCTTTGAAATCATTTTTTAATAAGTATTTTATTATACCACCATAGAGATATACAATTACAAAGATGTTTATATTTGAGGTTTGGGCTTACAGTGTTCCAGCACCCATACCTCCACCAGTGCCCATCTCCCACCACCAATGTCCCTGGTTCCCTCCCCCACCCCCAGCCCGCCTCCATGGCAGGTTCTTTATTTCTCTCCCTTTCTCTCTCTCTTTCACTATTCCTTCCCTTCCAGATTATGGATTACAGAACATACATTAAAAGGTTGCCATGTGTATCTTTTGCCTGTATTTAATGCTCAGAGGAAGCAAGCTGGTTTTATACCCCTGCAACTCAGACCTCCCACTATTATGGGAAGCAGGAAGGGTCAAATGCCCTTAGGTAATTTCTCCCAGCACCTCACCTAGGCCCTATTATATGCTAATGTTTTGAGCCAAGATCTGCCTGGAAATGCCTTTACAGGGTAGAGAAGGGGGTTTCTGAGATGGCATGTCTCTGTACCAAAGACTAATACTAATGCCAGTTAAATATTTCTCCAAGCCTTCACAAGAGTCTCGTCTACTTCACGGAAGTTTTGTATTTTAGTTGCCTTTGAGTTATCAGGGAGGCATGCTTGCTTGCTTGGAGGCAAACAACATTTCTCTCTGGTCTAATGACTTAGAGATCCAACGTGGTCAGGCAAATATGCTGGTAAGATCTAGCTAGTCCCACGATGTGATTGTGGTAGCATGAGAGAATATTTATACCAGCCAGTACAGACTACATGGTCAGATAAACTGCCACATTTAAACTACCCCCTTATTTACGAAGTGATTTGCAGGAGGCAATCCAGGGCAGATGCAGAGGCTTTTAGGCTTTTAGGTGTCCTGCAACATTAACCCTTTTACTATTACCATCAAATTTTTTATTCAAGTTTTTGTTATGTGTTCAGACACAATCTCAACACTTTCCAGAGGTGGGTCTATATCACATATGTCAAAGCCTAATTCTAGGTTTCCTTTATAAGCATGATGTGTTTCATGTTAATGCTCTCTCCTTTATAAGTCACTTTTGCTACTATAAACTCAGATGTGATCCAAGGGTCTCATCAATAAAAAAAAAATGCAAAAAAGACTCTTATAAATCCCAGAAAGCTAGAACAAAACTAAGCTTTTTTGGTAAAATAAATTCTAATTATTTGACAAATTTCACTTTCTACTATATCTTATGTAAGAAATAAATGCATTCCCATTAGAAATAAGGGAAAATAAATTGATTTAGACAAAAAAAAATGGGTAGTTTGTTCTGGTCACTAACTGAAGTGGCAAAATAAATGACAGGTTACTATATCTCACTAGATCTTAATTTATTTTAAGTTATTAGTAAGGAATTGAATTAGATGATCTCCTTGGCAGCTCTGGGCTTTACAAAATTCAGTGAACTTTACAAACCTATTTAGGCACTAGAGATGTGGCTCAGTGGTTGAACACATCTTTGCAAATTCTGGCACCCAGAAAGCAATATTAGGAGCTGGGAAAAGCTGAATACACCAGGGTATAGCCCCTAAACTAAAAACACTTCATTCTTTTGCCCAATAATGACTTTTTCATTTGTCTAGATTATTACTTCATGGATTGGCTAGCACAAATATCTTGTGGCAATCATAGTAAAATGATATCAGCATAATTATATGGAAACTATGGATGAAGTAGAAAAAAACAAAAATGAAGACTATAGTATTGGTTTGGTCTAAGCTGTTTAATTTAATAAATTATATTCTCTAAAGTATCTCTTTCACTAACTGTAAAAAGGAAAAAATTAACTCAATCTACAAATTAAATATGCCAATTTAAAAATGAATTTATTATTTTAGAGAATTTGAATGTGTACATTTTAGATTTGAAATCAAATCCAAATGTTATACTCATATATATCAAAGGCAAAACAATATGAACAATTTAATCCATCATAAATTGGGAACATAAAATTGGACACAGCCCTCTAAACTTAATTATCAGTTATCCTTCATCTGTCTTTCTCATTCCAGTTCACTAATTGTTATTTGAACAGCAAATATATTATTGTTTGAAATAAGAAACTCATGTTTTATCTCTAGCATGACAAAGCTACTTGGATAATTCTTCTAAGAGAAATCCTTTTAAACATATGGTAAAGAAATTAGAATGAGGGCAACGTAGAAGATTTATTTTGGTATTTTCACTTGCTGCAAAGAACATGAAGATCACTACAATGAATATTTACTGTGAATTTAAAGGGATGCACTTAGAGAATAGTTCAAGTTAAACAGAGGTTCTCAACATCATTAATGACAACTGAGAAATTGGGCCAGTAAGTATGAGAGTATATATCATAGAGGTCATGCGTGTTAATGAGAAAAAGAGCATTCATTAGCTTGCAACTTAAAATATAAAGCCTATCTCCCTCAATGGCTAAAAATGGAACAATACTCTGTACCTGAGGACAGGAGAAGGCAGAGCCCTCAATTAAATGAACAATTCTCTGGTTCCAAAATTTCAATTGTTGTCATTGAAATTTATCATTCTGATTATTATACTTTGATCAAGACATATTTGTTGCTATAGAGTGAAAGCAGAATATTTTCTGTCTACATGAAGGTTTTGTACTTTTTGAAGAATGAGAGGCATATATATTTTCTATATATTGCTTTACACCCTGTGTGCATCATCATTTTTTTTTCCTGTGTATTAGATTGGCGGTAAAAGCAGTTGCAAGCACAAGGAAAGAATTCAGCTTGCCATAAAAACATACCCAAAATAACTATGATTTTATTACATAAATTAGAAATAAACACAATGATTTTATAGAAGATATCTTTACATATCACATTTTATAAATAAATTATCTAACTACAAAGTAGGACTGTACTTCTCTGATAAATGTTTGAGGAATCCCATTTCAATCAATTCCTTCCCCAGATAAATAGGTATGTGTTATGACTCTAGACCAGAACTGAATCTTTGGTCTAAAAAATCCGGGAATATATCTGTAATACTTTTAACTTATCTTACAAGTACTGATAAAAATATTCAATAATATTATTGCATATTTAAGCTGCTAAAAGCCCAGGAAATTCCAGCATTATTTGAGCATATAATGATTTTAATAGAATTATATTAAATTTAAAGATTTACCTTGGGTTATCTTACAAATAGTTATTTCTTAGGAATTTACTTATTTTGTTTTCAAAGGTCCTATTTTACTGATTTCAAATGAGATGGAATCTTCTCTTACTGAATGAAGCAAGAGAGGAAATAATACTTATAATAAAAATAGCTCTCATATCTGTAAACTGCTAGTGGAAACTATAATCTCAGTACAACTTTAAAATAGTTTTCTTCATTCTTTAGCCTTACTGTTTGACCAAAATTTTTAAAAAATATCACTTCTATTTTAATGCCATAGCTAATAAACTGCAACCTAGTTAAATAACAACATTTAGTAGCTAAATTAACAAACTATCCAAATTACAAGATAATTTTACTTGCAAGGCAAATCCACCATGTTTTGATAAAATCCATTCCATTTATTAGTGAGAAGCAGAGCCACAAATGATCAACGCAAATAACCTTTTTTAATGCAATCCCAACACTTGCCTTAGTGACAATATGTCAGAGTCTCACTAAAATCCTTTGCCTAACACTTCTAAGTCAATTAACAATGCAGTCACATTCAATTTAAATTTCAAATTAGCAAACACTTATTGCCCATTTGCCAGGCACAATAGTAAGTACTGCAGAAACAGCAGTGAGCAGATTGGTTACAATTTCTATTCTAACGAATCTTAAAACATAAAAGTTATTTGTAGTTTTCCTAACTTTCTGGCTGTAGAACATACCTATTTGGTATGAGTATGTTCTTTTCAGAGTTTGAGAACATCGACAACTTTTCTATATAAACTAATACTAGTCCCAGATCACCAAAAGAGTGTTTAAATTATAAAAAATAGGGAGTAGTCTACTTTGGAGTAGCAGAGTAAATCTATAATAGAAGCTGCATATATTTGGATAGTTTGTGAAAGGCGGCTTCCACTCGACCTTCCATAGAGAATCTAATTACAGAACTGTCTTGCAAAGACACAGATATAGTCTATTTACACCTAGAATCATATTTTTTGCCTGTACTCTACAGCATCTTCCTCTTCTTATTATGCAAAGTGTCACTACTTAATGGTTGCTGAGGTAAAATACATTAAACTTACAGAGGATGGAAGCTGCAAAAAGACTGGCTGTGTAAAAGCAAACAAACAGAAGAAAAGAAGCCACTGAATGGGTTACTTTGAGAAAATTACTCCCCAGCAGCAAACTTTAAAAAAGTTGAAAAAAACTTCTTAAGCATTTATTCAATAAATATTTATAAACTATTCTTGTGCTAATGTTGATGAAAACATTTGTAATGTTGGTATGCGATAAATTTGTAAAGTAGAAAGAAATGAACCAACTAATCTCTAAAAAATATAATTTAGAAAACTATAATAAATGCTGTAAAGTTATGCTCTTTCAGAGACAGCTGATCTGGTCTGTTGGCTCAGTAAAGATTCCTGTGGGGAAGTACGTTTATCTTGGATATTAAAAGCTGACTACACAGACTATTGCTAAATGAGATTGGGAATAAAGAACCTCCAAGATAGAAATGTGCACAAGAGAATAGAAAAAAGCAAGGTAGGATCAAGAACTAAAGAAAGAATGAAGGCATACATGTTCGTGGGAGAAGAATCTAGAGAAAGCAGTAAGAAATAAGAGCTAAATATACTCAGAGAAATATCCTCCAGGAAGCCCACCAAGTAAGGCCTGAAAAAACATTTATACACTTTTTTTTTTTGCTTCTCTTTTTTTTTTTTTTTGGGAGTTACACGCGGCAATGCTCAGGGGTTACTCCTGGCTCTTCACTCAGGAATTACTCTTGGCAGTGCTCTGGGGACCAATGGGATGCCAGAGAAGGAAATCAGGTCGGCCCCGTGCAAGGCAAATGCCCTACCTGCTGTGCTATCGCTCTGGCCCCCCCAAAAACACTTATAGATTTGGGACTTCATCCAGCAAAAAGTTGTTTTGCTTATATGTGCATATAATTTGTTAAAAAAGGAAAGACAAAAATACTTCTAAAAGGAGAAACTAAAAAGGCTGGAAGACAGAAGCAAAAAAATGAAAGTTGATTTTCTCTGTTGTGAAGAGAGTCGGTTGAATTTTATCATTTTGAATGTTACCATTGTACTTTTTACTATTATCTATTTAAAAGAAAACTATGTTGAATATATTTTAGATCACTAACTCTGTAAGCATAAATTGACTGGAGAGGATGAAAATGCTAACAAAAAACTACTGCTGTGGTCTAGATGCATCCAGTTTAACACTAGAAACAGTATAAATAAAGGATGATGACAGTTTTAGGAAGTTGAATTTTTTTTTTTAGTACTGGATAGCATAATGGAGGTCGGAAAGAAAATTTGTCAAAAATAAATGATAGATTTGATATGTACCTTTGCATTGTGTTATCGTTCATCATATAGAAATACTAAAGGTTGCTAAATATAAATTGAGAGTCAGGTTTACACATGTTTAAATTTGAGGTGTTTTTAATGCACCCAAATGTCTATTAATAACAGATATGGGGTGTTGGAGGACAGATTTAGCTAATCTGGGAGTTTTGTTGTTTTGCCCACTCCCAGCTTAATCTTATTTAAGCCAAGGTTCATTTTAATGAGATCTCTCTTCTATGTAAACACTGCTAGAGGGTGTGGCACTTACAGAAGTCACCTTGATTGAATAACTTCTGACTTATACATCTACTAAGACTTCTATGTTTTCTAGATTGGGCACAGCTCCTCTTTATACCCACTGCACCCAACATGGGACAGTTAGAATTTACCAGGAGACTACTACCCTGGCTACGCTGAGACTATAGGAAGACTATAGGAAGGATCATACTAGTTTGCTCTAAGCAGGCGAGTATGACCCTTTCAGTACATGAGAACAAGATACTCAGAATCACCCTGGTGCAGATAATAAATAAGAAGGACCTTGTGGGTACCATCTAGATTACATGAAGCTCATGAAGTTAAGATGTATTACTTTATATCAGCCCTCTCTCCAGTGTTTTACATAAGAGATAATCTCCTTAGTCCTTGGCATAACCTTTGTTTATACCTGCAATAAGGTGTGGCACTACACTCTGTTTAGGGTTCTTTGTTGACATGACAACCTCCCAATTGGATTACTTTTGGTGTATATAAGGGGTTAACTTGAGACCCCCTTCACCCCTTTACCTTTTGCCTTTTGGTTCCTCAGCCTTCAGCTTTTGGCTCCCTGCGGCTCTTGGCTTTTGGCTTTTGGCCTTTTGCTCTTTGGTCTTTTGCTCCTTCTTCTGGGTAGGACTCAGCTCGGGTGAGATCCTCTCTCTCTTTGGTGGGAGACTTAGGCTCTTTTGTATGGTCTAAGTTCGGACCAGAGCTAGAGTTTGTTCATTATATTGGATTGCTGTGGAAGAGCTTTTGTACTATTAAAAGCCATTTTTGGAACTGCACCGGATTCGTGAGTTTTCATCTGTTCTTCCGGTGTCCTCGGAGGTAGAAGACAACCTCTGTCCTGACACTGTCGGGGACCCTGGCGGCGTCCCCGACAATGGGGGTGTTGGAGCAATGGTACAATAGGTAGTGCACTTGCTTGCATGCGGCTGACCTGGATTCAATCCTTAGAACCCCATATATCTCCAATGCCAGCCAGCAGTGACCCCTGAGTGCAGAACTAGGGGGGAGTAAGCACTGAGCACTGCTTGCTGTGGTCAAACCTTAGTCTCCAAAAAAGAAATAATATTAGGAGCTCAACAGAGAGAAAATAACTAAAATCATATTCTTAAAGATATTTAATATATAGTCTTTGAGCCACAGTATGCATTGCAGAGCCTACAGCTATCACTATTGCAACTTGCTAGAACTGGTAATATTTATTTCTTCTTTAAAACAACTATTTTAAACAGCTCACTGCTGAACAACAAATGGGTCATAGAAGAAATCAAACAGGAAATCAAAAGATTCTTAGAAACAAATGACAATGAAGATACCAACTATCAGAACTTGTGGGACACAGCAAAAGCTGTATTAAGAGGAAAGTTCATAGCTCTGCAAGCATTCATCAGAAAAGAAGAAAGGGCCCATATAAATAACCTGACCTCACAGCTGAAAATATTAGAAAAAGAGCAACAAGGGAAGCCCAACCCAGGCAGAAGGAAGGAAATAGTGAAACTTAGGGAGGAAATCAACGACATGGAAACCAAAAAAAACAATCCGGAAGATTAATGAAACCAAGAGCTGGTTTTTTGAAAAAATTAAACAAGATCGACAAGCCACTGGCAAGACTTGTAAGGACAGGGAAAGAGAGAACCCAAATAAACAGAATCAGAAATGAAAATGGTGACATCACAACAGAAAAACAGAAATACAAAAGATCATCAGAGGTTATTTTGAGAACCTGTATGCCACAAAACATGAGAACCTAGAAGAAATGGATAAATTCCTGAAGTCCTATAACCTCCCACGATTGAAACAAGAAGACCTCCAATACCTAAATAAGCCTATCACCATCGGGGAAATTGAAACAGTAATTAAAAGTCTGCCCAAACACAAAAGCCCAGGTCCAGATGGGTTCACTGGCGAATTCTACCAAACCTTTAAGGAGGACCTACTGCCAGTCCTGTTCAAGCTCTTCCAGGAAATAGAAGAAACAGAAACACTCCCAAACAGCTTCTACGAGGCGCATATCACCCTGATACCCAAAGCAGGGAGAGACAATACAAAGAAGGAAAATTACAGACCAATCTCCTTGATGAACACAGATGCTAAGATCTTCAACAAAATACTAGCAAACAGAATCCAAAGACTCATCAAAAAGATCATACATCATGACCAAGTAGGATTCATCCCGGGAATGCAAGGATGGTTCAACATTCGCAAATCAATCAACATAATACATCACATCAATAAGAGAAAAAATAAAAACCATATGGTCCTATCGATAGATGCAGAAAAAGCATTTGACAAGATCCAGCACCCATTCATGATTAAAACCCTCCAGAAAATGGGAATTGAAGGAAGCTTCCTCAAGATAGTCAAAGTCATCTACCAAAAGCCCACAGCGAGTATCATTCTCAATGGGGAAAAATTGAAAGCCTTCCCCTTAAGATCAGGAACACGACAAGGTTGCCCTCTCTCACCTCTTTTTATTCAATATAGTACTGGAGGTACTCGCCATAGCAATCAGAGAAGAAAAGGACATTAAGGGCACCCAGATAGGCAAGGAAGAAATCAAGCTTATCATTATTTGCAGATGACATGATATTATATCTAGAGAACCCTAAACTCTCGACCCAAAAACTCTTAGAAACAATAGATAGGTATAGTAGAGTGGCAGGGTACAAAATCAATACCCAAAAGTCGGTGGCTTTCCTATACACAAATAACGAAAGAGAAGAAAGGGATATTAAGAAATTGATTCCATTCACAATTGTGCCACAGAAAATCAAATACCTAGGAATCAGCTTAACCAAGTGTGTAAAGGATCTATACAAAGAGAACTACAAGACACTGCTTCAAGAAATAAAAGAGGACACGAGGAAATGGAAACACACTCCCTGCTCATGGATGGGGAGAATTAACATTGTTAAGATGGTAATACTCCCTAGAGCGTTGTACAGATTCAATGCGGTTCCTATAAGGATTCCCATGACATTCTTTAAAGAAATTGACCAAACACTTCTGAAATTCATATGGAATAATAAGCCCCACGGATAGCTAAAGCAATCCTTGGGAAGAAGAAGATGGGAGGCATCACCTTTCCCAACCTCAAACTGTACTACAAAGCAGCAGTAATTAAAACAGCGTGGTACTGGAATAAAAACAGACCGGTGGACCTATGGAATAGAGTTGAGTATCCTGACACCCACCCTCAAAGACATGATCAGTTAATCTTTGATAAAGGTGCAAAGAGTCCAAACTGGAGTAAGGAAAGCCTCTTCAACAAGTGGTGCTGGGAAAACTGGACAGCTACATGTAAAAAAAATGAATTTGGACCTGTGTCTAACACCTTGCACAAAAATTAGTTCAAAATGGATTAAAGATCTCAATGTCAGACCTGAATCCATAAAGTATGTTGAAGAAAATATAGGAAAAACCCTCCACCGACATCGATGCTAAAGACATCTTCAAAGGTGAAGCACCATTAGCAAAGCAACTAGAAGAAAATATAAATATATGGGACTACATGAAACTGAAGAGCTTCTGCACCTCGGAAAGAAACAGTGACCAAGATAGAAAGACAGTCGACGGAATGGGAAAGAATATTCACCCAATACCCATCTGATAAGGGGTTAATATCCAGGATATATCAGGCACTGGTACAGCTATATAAAAAAAAACAGCCAACCCCATTAGAAAATGGGGAGAGGAGATGAACAGAAACTTTGACAAGGAAGAAATCCGAATGGCCAAAAGGCATATGAAAAAATGCTCATCATCACTAATCATCAGAGAGATGCAAATCAAAACAACAATGAGATATCACCTCACACCACAGAGAATGGCCCATATCCAAAAGGGTAAAAAGCAACAAGTGCTGGCGTGGATGTGGGGAAAAGGGGACTCTCATACACTGTTGGTGGGAATGTCGACTTGTACAACCTTTTTTGGAAAACAATATGGACATTCCTCCAAAGACTAGAAATTGAGCTCCCCCTTTGACCCAGCCATACCGCTCCTGGGAATATACCCTGGAAAGCCAAAAACGCACAGCGGAAACACAATCCGCACTTTTATTTTCATAGCAGCACTGTTCACAATAGCCAAAACCTGGAAACAACCAGTATGCCCGAGAACTGATGACTGGATAAAGAAACTGTGGTACATCTACACGATGGAATACTATGCAGCTGTCAGAAAAAAATGAAGTTATGAAATTTTGCTATAAATGGATGGATATGGAAAGAATCATGTTGAGTGAAATTAGTCAGAAGGAAAGGGAGAGACATAGAATGACTGCATTTATTTGCATGGCATAAATATACTAGGGTGATCTTACCAAAAGTGGAAATTACCACAAGCGGGTGGGAGTCAGAGGTTGGTTTAGATAGAGAAAGGAACATGAGTGAATAAATGTCTAAAGTTCTGATGCTAACATAGAACTGAGCATTAAGGACAGACAAAAAAATGCAAATGATGGCTTCTAAGTGTAGCGTAGTGCAACCCACAATGTGTGGGGAGAAGGAGGAGAGAGAGAGGGAGAGAGGAGAGGATATAAAGAACCTGCCATTTAGGCGGGATGTGGGGGGGGGGGAATTGGGGACATTGGTGGTGGGAAATGGGCACTGGTGGAGGGCGGGGTTCTGGAACACTGTGTGACCGAAACCCCCAAGTGTGAACAACGTTGTAATTGTATATCTCACGGTGGTATAATAAAATGTTTAAAAAAAAAAAAAAAAAAAAAAAAAACTATTTTAAAAACATTGATGGGTATTGATACGACTCCAATCAAAGGGAAATTAAAGATCATGAATAACCATTGAGTAATACAAGATGTCACACCAAATTGAGTTAGCATGAGACATATTTTTGAGTGACTGAATCTTATTACAGATAAATTATAAATCACTGGTAGAAGTGTTAATATAAAGAAGTCTCCCAACATGGGTATAAGAATTAGATATACCATTAAAAGCAGGAATCAACAAGAGGTTAAAGATACGGTGTGCCTGCTAAATGAGTCATTAGGTGAACTCACCCGCTCACTTTCAGGCTAGCAATTGAGCACCAGGATAAATGCTGAGTCTGGTAATTACAGATTGAAACAGTATTAAAGAATTGTTATGATCAAGAGTCACTTGCTATTAAGGAAATAATCTGTGAAATAAAACCTCACAAGTAGGATAAAATCTGCAAAATTCACAGGGATGTAAATGAACCAAATAAAAACAATATTTCAAAGGATGGCTTTGAAAAATGGGCTGTTAAGTAAAATGCTAATGAGCAGCTGCTCTCTGAACATGCTGGCTCTGTTGGTCATTTGCTGTCCATTCAGAGTCATTATTGGAATGTATGGAAGGAGGACACAGATATCCTGACATTTGGGGGAGAGATTCAAAAACACCAACAAAGAGAATTTTTTCATAAAGAATAAAAAGTTGGAAAAAATAAAAAAAAAGGCCAGTTGAGATTAAAATGTGATATACCTTCATAGATGTAATAGCTGGAAATACCCTTTAGGTACTCAAAATATTAACTGCAAACATAAAAATTGTATTTTTACAAAAGTGGCTTTGTACCAACTTATTAGCACAGTAGTAGTGGAAATATTTTTATAGAAAATTACAAAGGTATGATAACTCAGAAGCATCACAAGAAAACACTTAGAAAAGAAACTCAGAAAACCTGTTGGTAATGTGTCTACATGTTTGCATAAAATGGTATCTATCTTGTGGACCTTCCTGAACAGTTCTTAGGCACAGTTGTTTTCCCATTTTCGTTTTCAATAAGAAAGTTGAGACGACTCAATCTCAGGCTGGTCTCATGCTCTGGGACCTGGGGTCCCCCGGGCCACCTTTTGCCCATTGCTTTATTTCCAGTACACAGCAATTACAAAAACTGTCTAAAATGACAAGGCAGGCCGGAGCGATAGCCCAGCGGGTAGGGCGTTTGCCTTGCACGCGGCGACCTGTGCCGGCCGGGTTCGATCCCGGCATCCCATATGGTCCCCCGAGCACTGCCAGGAGTAATTCCTGAGTGCAAAGCCAGGAGTAACCCCTGAGTGTCGCCGGGTGTGACCCCAAAAGCAAAAAATAAATAAATAAAAATAAAATGACAAGGCAATGACCTCTGAAAATTTATTGCTCATGAAATCATGCTAAATATGAAGAATCTTGAAATTAACTGTAGCCTTCTATTAATCTGAGAAGCAATTACTCTACTTTTTTTTAAATAGCTAAATCTTCCTAGAAGGAGTGGAGCATCACCGTAGGGTGGTACAATACTACTTCTACACTTAGAAACTGATTCCTTGATCTTTGTTGACACTAACATCCCTGAAAATAGACTTACCTTTGGATATACAAAGGGGACTGCCTTGAGGTACTGTGATATATTTTGGTGGGAGACTTGGGCCAAAGCACATGGTCTAAGTTCTGACCAAGAGCTAGAGGTCTGGGGAATCCCATTATTTTGGATTGCCACCGCAGAGCTTGTTTATTATTGAATTAGTAAAAGTCTTTTGGAATCATGCTGGATTCGTGAATCTTCATCCATTTCCGGCCAACCTCAGAGGGAGAAGGGAACTCATTTCCTGATATTGTTGGGGACCCCAGAGGCTCCCCGACAAACAACCATATTTAATGCCAGTCATCCAAACACGATCAGCTGTATTGCAATGCAAGCACCTTATTTATTGTACTATCTCTCTGGCCCCATGGTCACTTGATCACTTGATCACTTGACATCCCGTTATTCATAGATTTGCTTGAGCTGCCGGCAGTAACATTTCCATTTGTCCCTGTCACATGCCAGTGTAACCCAATGGCATCTGCTTGCTCCAGGAATACGAAGAGCCTCAAACCATTCGCTCAGGGTCATGACAAAGAAGTCTGACCATACTGTAGGTGGGCGGCCATGTGATCTTTTGACTTCTCATAGGATCCAGTCGGTAATGGCTCTAGTCCAGTGGTCCTCTCCAAATTGCATTACATGCACAGTCCATCTGATTTTCAATGCCTTGGCAAACGAGATGGAGGTTGGAGCTCTGGATTACTTCTTTCCATTGAATGAGGCATGATATTACAAGCATAGCTCTTTCAATTCCTTTTTGGGAGACCCAAATAGCATTCTCATCCAGCTTTTGTAGGGACCAAGTTTCTGAGGCGTATGTTAATGCAGGGAGAAAGGTGGAGTTGAAGAGATGTGCCCAGAGCTGGAGGTTCTTTGTCCTTTTAGCTATTTCTTCAATGATCTTAATAAAGTCATTCCACTCCGCTCTTTTCCTCCTACACAGCTCTTGTGCTAGGTCGAGTTCTCGACCTAGGTACACCTAACAGCTGCACTCAAAGATGATTGTTACGTGGAGAGTGAATGGAGCATCTGTAACTGTTCATTTTAAAAGAACATTGTGTTGTTGAGATTCAGCTCTAGACCAACCTTTCCACATTCACAGTCAAAGTCAGCCAGCATTTGTGCCGCTTTGCTAATGTTTGGTGTTACTAGAATGATGTCATCAGTGAAGTGGAGGTGGTGTAGTTGCTGATTTTCTATCTTCACTCCCATTCCTTCTCATTCTTATTGTCACATGATGTTCTCGAGGGTGGCACTGAAGAGTTTTGGTGAAATGTTATCACCCTCCCAAACCCGTCTTTTGACATCAATGATCACTTCCTTGTAGAATGGTGAGATTCTGGTGGTGAATCCGTAATACAGCTCATGAAGGATCTTGATGTACTGAGTTTGTACCCTGTTTGGCTAGGGGCTTCAATGACTGCTTCGGTCTCAAAAGAATCAAAGGCTTTCTTTAAATCAATAAATGTGAGACAGAGCAGCATCTTGAACTCCTACAAACCTCAATGAGCTTGGTTACCATGTGGATATGGTCGATTGTGCTGAATCCTTTTCAGAAGCCACATGGTACAATTATGAAACTCATAGAATACCTAAACAGAGATGTTGACTAGGCCAAGGTAACAGATTTTGTGAGTGGTATACTGAAATTTGAATCCAAGCTAACCAAGTCTTTAAGTCACAAGTCATGCTGCTTTTAAAATTAAATTTTTGAAATAGTACATCAAGAGCAATGCAATAAGTAGTTATGTTAAATACATTATAAATATATGCACAGGGAGAACAAAAAATATCAGCACCAGAAAACAAGTTTCTAATATTCTGTAAATACGTTTTAACAGTTTAGGATATTCTCGGAATACAGCTGGGATAATTTTGAATTACAACTTTGTATTGGCAAAACAATTAGAAAAAAAAAAACTTTTGCACTCTAAAACATTATTAAATAACTCAAAATTATAGTTAAAGTTATAAAAATATTGATGTGGAATATACATGTATAAAAGCTGAAACTTTGTTCATAAAATAAAACAGCAGCAAAAGAAGACATTTAACTTAATATAGGAAGATGATTTTAAATAAGTACTATAATAAAGAAAATACAACAAAATGTTGCATTAGATATATTTGATTTATCTAGCAGTATATCTAAAAGCCAGAGGATTTCTTCATGCTCAAGACCACTTTTACTCCTCAAAGAAGAACAACAGATGGCCAAGAGGCCCATAAAAAATCCTTAATCACTTATTATTAGGGAAAACCGAATCAAGACAATGAGATACCATTCATACCAGTAATAATGACACATATCAAAAACACTGGGAACAATCTGCATTGTTGGGATGCAGTAAAAAAAGGAACTCTCATCTACTGTGGTGGGAATGTTGTTTGGTTCAATCTTTACAGGAAATAGTATGGAGGGTTCTCAGTACACTTAAAAGTGAGATAACATGCAACTCAGCAATTACACTTTGGGTTATCTATCCCCAGCACAGAAAAGCACACCCCTATTCACTGCAGCACTTGGCACAATATATAAGATTTTAAATTAACCTAGATATGCAATAATAGATTTCTGGATCATGAAGAAGTGGTATATACAATGGAATAATAAACTGCAGTAAGGAATGATGACATCATGCAATTTGTTGCAACATGGATAGAGCTGGAATACACAACAGAATACTAAACTGTTGTACAAAATGATTAAATAATGCAATTTATTGCAACATGGATGGATTGGAAGATATCATGCTAAGTAAGTAACCCAGGACAAACATAGAATGGTATCACTAATGTGTGGTAATTAGAGAAAGTGGATGAGGAAATGCAATGGTTCAAAGCAGAATGCCTAGATCACCCTTGGTCCCTAAAATAAGGAGGAAAGAAAAGAAGGAAAGAAATAGAGTGAAGGGAAAGGGGAAAACAACAGGGGCAAAGGACAAAAGGATTCAGGCACACTAGTGGTGTTAAGGAATGACAGACTAAATATCCAAATCACAGAATTAACAACAATGAAATCACAGGACCCTAAAACCAAAGATAAAAGATGTCTGTCGAGATGGAAGTAGGGCAGGGGCAGGGAGGTAGGAGAAGAGCCGGGAACTCTAGTGGATGGAAGTGGGCAGGATGGGTGATAGAACACTGTAAGTCAAACCCCCAAGTATGAATAACTTTGCGGCTCACATGGCTTTAATAAAATAAAATTTGGGGAAAACACATTTTTGGGGGGACAGGTACACAGTACATACAACTAGTTCTAGTCAAATGATACAAAAAGCAGTTCCTAGTTGTCATTCAACTACAAACCTGGATTGTCAGAAAGTCAAATTTATCAGAATTTCATTTTACTTTTTCACTCTTAGTTTATTGTCAGGGAGGGACACTTTGATATATTTAATGTTGTCACACCTGCCCCTATTATGTGGTGACTTTCAAGAAAGCTTCATGTCTTCCTCATAACAGAAACAATGAAAAGAATGCTATAACCTCTTTTCAGGATGAATATTGCATTAAAGTTTGGGGAAGTTACTAAAAATATCCATTATCAATATACACTTTTTATTTTCACTTTTCCTCAAAGTGCTCTTATATCTTCTTCAAATAATTCCTTCATTTCTTAATTATCTCCAAGCAGAGCCTTCTCCCTACCCATTCAATCTAGAGGGTTCTCATTTTGACTCATGGAGAAAATGCAGTCACTCCGCAGCTACCCTCCTTATGATCATGTAACACACAACTTATCTTGACAATGCTAATTTGGGAAATCACATATGAAACCTTGGGACATCTGACACGTTTGCTTTAATTGGCTCAGTTACAGAGATGGTTTTGCATTTCAAAAATGAAGCAAAATCAACTAAAGATAACAAGGTTTGTATATTTTCAGGGTTGTTTCATAAGCACTTGAACAAGTGCTGCTATATAATTTTGCACTCTTAAAGTAAAAATAATGACCATATAAATATCAATGTGTAGCTACAGTTATGCATGAATATATAAAGCATTTATGGAAAAAAGTCTTACTGTATCTCTTTTTCTCAGAGATATACTCCTATGTACTTAAAGAATTCTATTAATCTTTCACATGCTCAATTTTCTCGTTAGTCTCCTTGCAAATTATTTCAGGTTACCTGCTCTTCGATATGGCTCAATATGACCAACTGTGCCATTTCATTAGCCACAGTCCATTCCTGGTGCCTGGAGATATTATAAGCACCAATGGCTTTTACTACTTAGGAAAAGCTGTTTCCTATCAGTGAACTACTCTTTCTGCCAGTGTCAGGGTCAAGATGTTGGAGAGAAAATTGTCCCAGGGGGTCTTATGCAAGCTGTTCAGTGCCTCTATCTATCAGAGAACTATTATAAGCCTTGAAAACAGAGCTTGAATTTTATTGATCTGTATATTAGCTAAACCAAGAGACAGAAAGAGTACCTCAGTATAGAAAAGATTCCATCATTTGTTAAACTTACAAAACAAAATGGAGAGAAAGGCTCAAATCTACTGACACTCATCTAGAAAAAATCAGATGATTTTTTCATTCATAGTATTCAGAATCTTAAAATACCTAGAAAGCTCAATAAGCTCATATGAAATATTAGGCACAGGAAAAATAGATTCAACAGATATATAAAAATTTAATCATCAGGACCCAATTTATAAAAAATTTGCATAGAAAAAATATTAGCTCCTTCAACAAATTAACAAATACCTGCAATTATTTGTTTTTATATAGTAAAAAACAAATAATTGCATGAAGAGAGACACTGAACAACCTATTTAAAATATTTTAAAATATTTAAGTGTGTTAAATGTGTTATTCATGATATAACCTATATTTTCCTTGATCAAAATATAAGATGTGAACATTGATTAGAACCAGAACTTGAACTACTCAACTATAAGAACAACAACACAAAATGAACATTTATGGAGCCGTCACGTAAATTTGAACACCAAATATTTGAGAAGTAATTTCCCAGCATTTAGGAGTGAGATGATATGATGATTACATTTACGAGAACTTACTGGGGCTGGAGTGACAGTACAGTGTGTTGGGCATCTAACTTGCATAAAGCCAACCCTTGTTTAATCCCTGATCTCATCTGGTTCTCTGAGCTGCTTTAGCATAAAAACTGAGAGTAAAGCAAGGTTAACCCTCTGGGTGTGACCCAAAAACCAGAGAGAAGGAGAGTGAGAAAAAGTGAGAAAGAGAGAAAAGAGAAGACAGAGACAGAGAGACAGACTGAGAGATTACCTTTTATAAACACAGATAGACAAGAAGAGAAATATTTACAGATAAAATCATTTATGTCTGCATTTCCCCAGAAAAGAGGAGGCAAGTAATTATTGAAACTGAGAAATTTAGTACTTTTTAGTGCCCTCGCTTTGTGTACACTTTTCCAAGACCTTAACCTCCACAATTCATTGAAAGTATAATTAGTGTTTCTTCCTCCCACTGCAGCCTGAAAACATTTCTATTATTGCATGAATCACATTTTAGTGTGTTTTTCCCCTCACACTGGCAAACAAGAACAGTAGAAGTTATAGGGCGAAAATAAACCTTCATTTGCCTAGTTTATATAGTAAAAACAAATATCTGCAAATATCAGAAGGTATTTCTTCCTCCACGATCTAATAAATAGGATCATTTACGTAGATTCAGCTCTGTCCATAAAAATATCTACACAACAGAGGAGATGCTAAGGATAGTCTCCCTTTACAAAGTCATTTTATAAGACAGAGATGGAAGAGCAGGGAAGGTTCCTGCTTTGCCAGCAGTTCTAGGTTTGATCCCTGGTAACACATAAGTTCCCTGGGCCCGACTAGGAGTGAAGTACAAAGCCAGGAATAAGCCCTGAGAACTCCTGGGGTAGCCCCTAAATGAAAACAAAACAAAGTGTTTTATATTTGGGGGTATACTATATCTTGGCAAATAGTCATACTTTTTTTTTTTTTTTTTGCTTTTTGGGTCACACCCGGCAATGCTCAGGGGTCTCTCTTGGCTCTGCACTCAGGGAATTACTCCCTGACGGTGCTCGGGAACCATGCGGGATGCCAGGGATCGAACCCAGGCCGGCACAGGCTGGCCGCGTGCAAGGCAGCAACGCCTACCCGCTGGGCTATCGCTCCGGCCCCAAACAGTCATACTTTTGTTTAAAGAAAATATAAAGTAAATAACTGAGTCATCAAAACTTTGGAGATTTTTGTTTTTTATCTCTGTAATCTCCAAGTTAAGATTGATCAACATATTTAAGGATGTTATCACATGGGAAAAAAATTCATTGGGTTTTATTTTCGAATTAAATTTAAATAAGTAACCTTGATTATTTTAATACTTTATTCCTTAGCAACCATAGACAGAGTAATGAAACTATTAACCAAATTTCAATAAATACAAAGACAACTTTCTAAATGTAAAAAGTCTACATTTGTGTCAGGTTTAAAAAAATTTAAATGGGACTGGGGAGATAGCTCAGGGGCAGGGGTCCCTGCTTTTACATCTATGAGCCCTAAGTGTGATCCTGCCCTAGAGATTTTAAAGCAGATTAATTTATAGGTGTTCGAACTTCTCTGTCAATTCCACTACCATTGAGGCATATTTTATTTACAAATAGTGAATTCTAATTTTAATATAATGACTCAAACAATGAACACTGTAATGACATGTAGATAAGGGCAAAGCTGTCATTTGATCTCCATCAAACTCAGTAAACAGTCAAGTTAATGATGAGTAATCTTGATTTCATAACCTTTTGCTAGAGAATGACTTGACTTGAGTTGTAAAATAAACCATGTCTAGCCTCTCTTGCTAAAGAAAGAAATTAGTCAACTTATACATAAATGCATGCTTGACTGGGAGAAATCATTGAAGTCTGGAGCCATATTATTTCACTTTATAGTCTTACAAAAATTGTAAGAGCATCTAAAATTGCGAATGAGAGATGTTTAAACTTTTAACAAATATATATCAAGTACATAAAATATACACTCACCTTTTAATGAGAACTATATATTTTCTTTATAGTACTTGCACAATAAGCACACAAATCTTCAAAAGTTATCAAGTCTAGGACACTATAAAAATCAATTTTTCATTGAATGACTGCTCCTATCCATTCAGCATGAATTATTGCCTTATTAAGTACCAGACTTTTTCTCCTTAACTGCACACCCTATTGTACCAAATCTAGTTAGATGGAGCAGAAACAAATTCATATTTTTTAACACTTATTCAAATTCTTTAGGCTAGAAACTGCATTGCAGATATTCTTCACATTTCATCAAATTATTCTCCGAGTCAGATTCATCCTAACAAGTCTCTCATGTATCATTGCCTTTTGCTTTTTATGAAAAAAGAAAAGGATCCCCACTAATTTCACAGTACAATGACTCATTCATTACTTAATCTTGTTTCTTAGTCTATTAAAATTAAAGATGCATATGCCCTGTTTGCCATGTTATTATACTCAATAGTTGGTTTTAAAATGCTAAAAATGAAATTAAAACTGCTGTAAAATATTGCAATGGACATTTCTAAAGCTCCACTGCCTTTTCGTTTCTAATTTATCCTATACTGACCAGCTGGTCACTTATTTTTTACTGAGACTTTTAATGTTCTATTAGAAATATAAATCAAAGTTGATACATAAGCATTAGCATTACTATTTATCATGCATATGTTGTTAAAGATTTTCCCACTGAGATTAAAAGCATCACAGCATCAAGAATTTTATTTTAAATTAAGAAAAAATTAAGGCAAGAAAACTCATGTTTATATTCCCAGAATTAAAAAATCACCTTTTGTTACTAAAGTCGTTAGATAATGACTTTATAATTATTTTATCAAGGAGAAAAATAATGATGGTGAACTAATACAGTAAGCAATATTTGCAAAAAAGAAGTAAATTAGAATATAATACCTCAGTGCTCTGAATTTTAATTGCTGTGAATAATCCATA
This sequence comes from Cryptotis parvus, assembly GCA_021461705.1. Taxonomy (NCBI): domain Eukaryota; kingdom Metazoa; phylum Chordata; class Mammalia; order Eulipotyphla; family Soricidae; genus Cryptotis; species Cryptotis parvus. The sequence goes on from JAJIBD010022593.1 coordinate 102,776, forward strand.
AATTTCTCAGTATAGCAATATCAGCTTGAATTTTACTCAGCAGCCTATCATGATATAAAAGCTATGGTAAATTAGTTATTGCCCAGTCGCTCACGAGGTGCCCAGGAGGGATGGCGGGTACTAGCCCTGGCACGCTCACCCCAGCAGGGGGCTCACATCAAGCCAGACGAACGCCCTACTCCATGAGGGCTCCATCTTCCATATCGGACTTCCCTCTCATCAGAACTCCACCCAGCAGCAGACGAGCCTATCACAGTCAGCTGTGCAGTTCATCAAGAAATGCTGTATTTAGAGGTTACTACAAGAGTATGCCACCCACACGGCAAACCTGGCAAGCTGCCCGTGTCATATTTGATATGCCCAAATACCAGTAACAATTATATTAGGTATTCCCATGACCTAATATAATTATCTGAGGCTCTTTATGTTCCTGGAGCAAGCAGATGCCCTTGGGCTCTACTAGCATGAGACATATGGAGACATATGGAGATATGGACATATGGAGATGTTACTGGTGCCCGCCTCCAGCAAATAGATGATGAATGGGAAGATAGTAATAGTGAAAGATAGTGGGAATAAATTGATACATGATGGGGGGCCAGAGCGATAGCCCAGCGGGTAGGGCGTTTGCCTTACATGCCGGCCCATGCCGCCCGGGTTCGATTCCCAGCATCCCATATGGTCCCCAAGCACTGCCAGGAGTAGTTCCTGAGTGCAGAGCCAGGAGAAACCCCTGAGCATTGCCGGGAGTGACCCAAAAAAGCAAAAAAAAAAAAAAGTGATACATGAGAGATTCAGAGATGTGTGGGTGACAAATCTGCCTCCCTTCTGAGGATCAGAAGGAAATATAGACTTTTCTATGGCTCAGTTTGTTCGAAGAAACAGAATAGTAAAAAGTTTATAACATTTCCATGAGTAGTTGCATAGATATCAGAATATGTATTTTCTTTTCAATGGTAACCCAATCCCTGAGGATAATAGGTCATTGAAGAACTGTAGCATCCTATATCTCTGGCTAGATAAACCCATGGGGAGATTGTCATAGACAACTGTCTCTCCACTAGAAATCAATGGAGTTAAAGAAACTTATACATATGGTATCTCTTAGCAACAGGAAATTCTTTTATTTTAAATGTAAGCAATCTGTCTCTACAGATAACTTATTACAACTACATATTAAATCAACCTTTCTATAATTTGTTTTAATACATTGATCATTTTTCTTGTCTTTCTTTTGTATTACTCATTCTTTTGGAGGATAAAGGGGGTTATACCCAATAGTGCTTAGGGGCTATTTCTGTTCTGTGCTCAGGAGTAACTTCTGGAGGTGCTCAAGGGTCCATGTGTAGTGCCAAAGATTGGACCGGGTAGGCTGCATGCAAAATAGTGCATTTCTTCCTGTATGATAATACAGTACCTCTCCTGCTCTAGAATATACATTCTCAATTATGCTATCCCCACTTCTATTCACTTGTTAGCAAGATAAAATGTCATCCTTTAAATAGTCACCTTAGAGGTACATGGTAATATATATTAGAACTTATTTCAAATTAGTTATTTCACCACTTCCCAGAATTTTAAACAAAACACAATATTTTGACATTACGTTCTTTATCCTTTGTATGGTATATGTTTTTTTTTAATTTTTTTTTTAACATTTATTATGCCACTGTGAAATATACAATTACAACATTGTTCATGCTTGGAGGTTTCGGTCACACAGTGTTCCAGCACCCGCCCTCCACCAGTGCCCATCACCCACCCCCCCCCATGTCCCCAATTCCCTCCCCCTCCCACGTCCTGGCTAAATAGCAGGTTCTTTATCTCTTCTCTCTCTCCCTCTCCCACACATTGTGGGTTGCACTACGCACTTTGAAGCCATCATTTGCATTTTTTGTCTGTATTTAATGCTCAGTTCTATGTTGGTATCAGACCTTTTGACATTTATTCACACATGTTCCCTTCTCTATCTTACCTAACCTCTGACTCCTACGCACTTGTGGCAATTTCCACTTTTGGTAAGATCACCTGGTATATTTATGTCATGCAAATAAATGTAGTCATTCTATGTCTCTCTCTTTCCTTCTGACGAATTTCACTCAACATGATTCTTTCCATGTCCATCCATTTATAGGCAAATTTCATAACTTCATTTTTCCTGACAGCTGCATAGTATTCCATTGTGTAGATGTACCTCAGTTTCTTTATCCAGTCATCAGTTCTCTGGCATACTGGTTGTTTCCAGGTTCTGGCTATTGTGAATAGTGCTGCTATGAAAATAAAAGTGTGGATTGTGTTTCCGCTGTGTGTTTTTGGCTTCCCAGGGTATATTCCCAGGAGTGGTATGGCTGGGTCAAAGGGGAGTTCAATTTCTAGTCTTTGGAGGAATGGCCATATTGTTTTCCAGAAAGGTTGTACAAGTCGACATTCCCACCAACAATATATGAGAGTCCCCTTTTCCCGCATCCATGGCAGCACTTGTTGCTTTTACCCTTTTGGATATGGGCCATTCTCTGTGGTGTGAGGTGATATCTCATTGTTGTTTTGATTTGCATCTCTCTGATGATTAGTGATGATGAGCATTTTTTCATATGCCTTTTGGCCATTCGGATTTCTTCCTTGTCAAAGTTTCTGTTCATCTCTTCTCCCATTTTCTAACGGGGTTGGCTGTTTTTTTCTTATATAGCTGTACCAGTGCCTGATATATCCTGGATATAATACCCCTTATCAGATGGGTATTGGGTGAATATTCTTTCCCATTCTGTGGACTGTCTTTCTATCTTGGTCACTGTTTCTTTTTTTTTTTTTTTGGGTCACACCCGCGGATGCTCAGGGGTTTCCTCCTGGCTCTGCACTCAGGAATCACTCCTGGCGGTGCTCGGGGGACCATATGGGATGCCGGGAATCGAACCCTGGCCGGGGCCGGCCGCGCAAGGCAAACGCCCTACCCGCTGGGCTATCGCTCCGGCCCCATTGGTCACTGTTTCTTTCGAGGTGCAGAAGCTCTTCAGTTTCATGTAGTCCCATATGTTTATCTTTTCTTCTAGTTGCTTTGTTAATGGTGTTTCAACTTTGAAGATGTCTTTAGCTTCAATATCGTGGAGGGTTTTTCCTATATTTTCTTCAACGTACTTTATGGAATCACGTCTCATATTGAGATCTTTAATCCATTTTGATCTGATTTTTGTGCAAGGTGTTAGACACAGGTCCAAATTCATTTTTTTTTCATGTAGCTGTCCAGTTTTCCCAGCACCACTCGTTGAAGAGGCTTTCCTTACTCCTATGTTTTAAACCCCAAAACATGTAAATAGTATATTATAGATATTAGTCTTGCCTAAATATTTTTTAATATCCATTCTTCCAATTTACTGTATTCCTAATCTTTTAAAGTGGCTGTTAATCTTTCTTTTACATTTAAATTTATATTGTGCTTGCCGTTTTTAAGGCCATACACATCAGTGCTTGGGGATCAATCCTGGTGGTGTTCAGGGAGCCATATAGTGTTGGGAATCAAACCTGGGCCTCCTATATGAGAAGCATGTACTCAGACTTCTGACCTCTCTGGCACCAGTATTTCTTTTGGAGCTAATTTTTTAAATAAGTTTAAAACAAGTTTACTAAGGTAAACCTTTTGCATAGACTGTCTGAAAGAATATATTTTTTCTTTTCTTTCACCACAATTTTAGCTAAATGTGATAATTTGAATTAGAAAAAAATCATTCATGAGACATAAAGGGGACAATCCATTGTCATGACTTCCATTTCCTACTGAAGTGTCAGCTATCATACTTGTTCAATTTGAAGTAACATACTGCCTTTACACAGTGGCTTTTAAGGTGCTCCTTGGGTTTTTTTTATGTTTTATTAACTTTCCGAAGATGTGTCTGGAAACTAACCACTATATTTGGTATTAATAGATTCTTTACAGTATTTAACTTGATGTTTTTCATAAATTTGAAAAAATGTCAAATCAGTATCTGTTCATATCATTTTTTTCCTGACAAGTTTTCTCTTTCTTCTCTGGAACTCCAAGAGAAATTACTAAACTCAACTGTTACATTTCCTCATGATTTTTTTTAGATCGCACCTCACTGCATTTCCGATTGCTGCTTCTCTTTGTATTCAAGCCAATGCTTCTGTACATTATTATTTGTAGACATTTTCACTTAATGATTTTTATAGATCATTATCTTCTATTGGCACAGTCAAGAGTTTCATGTATTTCCTCAATCTCATTCATGATTATGATCTTAAAGTCTATGTTTGACATTTCTAACACCTGAATCATCATTTGTTGGTGATTCATCATTATTTGGTCACACTTTCTAAACATTACAGATAATTTTTCAATGCTAATGCTACATAACAGGTATAAAAAAGCTATAGTCATGCAATTTTCTATTATCTTACTACAAAAAAAAGATATGGATACTTTGGAACAGGTAGATAAAAATAAGTAAATCATTTTAATTTATTGGAGGTTAATATGTTTTCTATATGCCTTTTATCCTATGGCAAAGACACTCCAGAGGGCTCCACAGAAAACCTTTGGTGTTGACTTCCCTCAGTGCTATTTCTAAAATATAACTTTAATGTCCTCAGAAGCAACGTGAGCTTTATTTGAATACTCGGAGTCTTACCCTCCATACATGCACTAATAAGTGAGATAAGTGCTAAAAAGTAGAAATTATAAATTAAAAGGTGACTTACATGGTGACTTCTTGTCTCCAGTAGCAGAGGAGATTCTGGCTGAATCTGAAACCTACCTATCCATTTTTATCCTCGGAGACCAGGCTCTGCTGCTGCTACAGGCCCTGATCTATCCTTCTACTTTACAACAGTAAGTCCCAGCAGTCCCCGTGGGAAAGCTGCTGAGGAGGCATATTCACACTACTGCTCAGTTTCTCTCCATAATCTCATGGCATGATTTTGCTCCCATTACTAAAAGATTTTTCAGTCATTCATTCATTTATCCTCTCATTCATCCATTCATTTATTTGTTGTTTATTTATTTTGGGGGCCATACGTGGTAAAGTGCATGTCTTATTCCTGTCTCTGTGATCAGGGATCATTTCTGGCAGGGCTTGGGGAATCACAAGGGTGCACTGGATTAAATCCAGGTCAGCTGTGTACAAGTCAAGTCAGCTGTGTTATTTCTTTGGCTAAGATTCTTTTTCTCCTTTATCTATGATTTTTCTGATCTTCTAGATAGGAAGAGATACTAGCATCAGCAACTTCATCATGAATGATAACAGAAAGTTTTCTCCCAAGTGATTTTAATCAGAAGAAAATGCGAATATGAATTAACAGCTCTATTATAATTTTAAATAGTATGAGCACTAAGCTGAACTAAATATTAAGAAAAGGTCAGATAATTCTTTGCTCAAATACTATAGTATTTATTGGATGGATTTTAGGGAAAACACTTGACATTTCTTGGGATAAATTTAGTTATATGCAAGTAGGGGGTTCACATATTTTTTCATGTATTTCATGAAAAGTTCAAGCTATTTTCCTGGATTTTGTTACTACATACTTTCTAATTAATAACTAATCTTGAAGTACACAGAAATGTTGAAGCGATAGTACAGTGGGTAGGATATCTGCCTTGAATGTAGCTGATCCAGATTTCATTCTCAGCATCCTATATGGTGCCCTGAGCACTGGCACTGCCAGGATCAATTCCTGCATGCAGAGTCCAGAGTAATCCCTGAGCACCACAGAGAGTGGCCCCAAAAATGAGAAATAAAAGAAATACAAAGTGATTTCATATTGATTTCTATCTATATATCCTATGTTGTTCAACAAAGACAAAAAAGAGTGAGAATAATTTTCTGTGGAATGGCTATAATTAATATCTGAATAAAATACATACAGAGGTTGACTATTTGCTGTTTAATTTCTTTTTGCTGATTTTGTAAGAAAAAGATAAGTCTCTGTAACCTGAGATCTACCCTATTATCATTATATTCTCCTACAATATGACACAGAGTATAAAGGGCTAATAACTTCTAAAAAGTGTAAGGCATAAATTTGTTTAATGAAAAAGAGAAGGAAGCAGACACTTACAATTCAAGATTCTAACCTTTAAAATATTTAGTGTAAGACGAATAGAAATCTTGCTTTAACCATAAAGGGGTAAAGCCACCCAAATGTTTGGTGAATAAAACTGAAAAACAAACGCAGCATACCCTACAAGGGACATTATTCTTTGAAACAATATGTATTATAATTTATTCTAATATAGAAGTATCTAATATCCTTATCAAAATTTATGGAATGTTTATAAATGCAAATAAGAAAAGATACGAAAAGAGGTCCTGTTGTCTAAAGCTAACACTCAATATGACATGACTGAAAACAAAGATATATTTGTAGAGTCAGAGAGATAGCTCAATAGAGAGGAGTGTGTATGATGCATGAAAGAAACCCTCATTTGATCCCAGGCATTACACATTCCCTCAAGCACCAGTAATATGTCCACTTGAGTCCTGAGCCAGGAGTAGCCTGGCTCGTATACACCCTTTATTTATATAGAATATTATATAAGGTATGTCTATGATAACCTTTTTACGTTATATATTTAATATTACAGCATTAAAAATATAAGAATTTCAAAGTGAAAATAAGGATAAAAAATCATACCAAATATCTTAACTTCTATAAATCAATCAACAATGTAGTCTTGAAAACTTGCTTCCAAGTCTGTCATTTATAAATACATACAACACTTTTTTGCACAATAATCTTTATATACTATATACATATGATTATTTTCATAAAGTAAAATTATAGAAGTCAATATTCTTAAAGATATGGTTAAACTATCAAGAGAAAAGCACCAACTCAAGTCTCATCAGCTGAAGAACATTTCAATTAACAAAAGAAGCACATTTACCATGAAACATTCTAGTTTTAAGTTTCGAATACAAAAATCACAATATCAAATTATTTTCACACATAGCATATTCTAATCACAAAGGTTTTGGGGGAGTTGTGTGCTTTGGTTATATCTAACTGATCCGGGCCTTACTCTAGGCTCTGAGCTGAGGGCTCATAACTGGTGAAGCTTGGAGGACTACATAGTGTGCTAGTGGTGGAACGTGGATCTGCTATGTGTAAGGCCAGCACCTTACTTGCTGTACTATCTCTCCAGCTCCTTCTAGGAATTTTTTTATTGCCCACGTAAAGGTTTGATCTCATAGGTCTGAGATAGAATACCAAAAAAACCCCAATTTCACTGCACTCATTGCACAAAACATGACCCACATATAAAAATTATTTAACATTTCACAATTATTTGCATAATTTAAATAGAAGAATAAAAACTGTTTTTCATCACAAAAAAAAACTAAACAGATGGGCTGAATGGAGAGCTAGATAGGCTGGAGTATATTCTTTTCATGCAGGAGGCAAGGGTTCAGTCCTCAATACCACATTGTCTACAGAGCATTCCCAGGGACAATACTAGAGCATAGAAGTGGGAAAATCTCCTGAGTCCACTGGGTATGCCCCTCGCCCCCAAAAAAACATAAAGTGAAGCATAATTTCACATACATATATATATATATATATATACACACATATATATCTAAAATGACTATCTGTATATACAATGCATGTACGCTGGCATCAGAAGCATATATACATATAAATATAGATAGACATATATATATATCTCTAGTTATATATGTATGCATATGTATATATCTATAGATCCCAGTAACAAGTATTTAAATGAGATTTTAGCTTCTGACAGATCCACTCTTCTGGAAATTAGCAGATATTATAGGCATTATACTCTAATACCTAAAGAATTTGTATGCCAAAACTTGTTATTGATAAGAACTAATTGATGTGCTTAGAAATAATTAGAAGTGGTCAGAGCACAGTCTGCCTTGTATTCAAATGCCATGGCTGGACGAGTGGTCTTTGATTGCAGACTGCTGTGATTCCGCACAATTACTCAGAAGCATCTGTGTTACTGAATTCTGCACAACAAATCTATAATTTTCTAAAACTATATTCTGGAGAGAAAATGCTTTAAGTATCTCTATATTTCAAATAATCGTAAGCATCTGTCAACCGAAAATTCAGTTTTCCTGTACAGCAGAACACACTCTACAAGAGGGAAAAAGACAAAATTTACAAACTGTCAGAATGCTATTCCATTTTAAAACATTATGTTATGTTATGATAAAGTTCAATAAAAGAAAAAAGCCAAGTAATCTGAGAATATTTCAGAACCCTGTTTCTTATTAAAGTATTAACAATTTACTGCACAGAGACATAGAAGAGAAAAGAAGTAACTTAAATGACGATAAAATTCAAAGGCATTACATTCATCACATGTTGTCAGAATTTCTGTATGCTAGCATGTGAATACCTCCTGGACCAGTATTTTATTTACCAAATAAAATTATCAAATAAAATTATCTGTACTATTGAAGAAGCAAACATGTTCTAACACAGATGTAGAAAATTATAAATAGGGATGACCATATTATTTTTTTTTATGTGAAAGAAAATGTGTTTCAAGATTTCTGGTATTCAAAATAATTTAGTGATAGATAGCTAGATAGATGTTGACAGACAGAAAAAATACATACATCATCTCCAAACAGACTAGTATACAAAATAAATGTAACATTAGTGACAACCATCAGCAATTCATGAGGATAAGAATTTTTAATTGTATAATATAATTTACTATAGCACTCGTGACAAAATCCTGCTCACTTCAAATACAAAACAGTGGCAATTATTTTTTGGAGGTAATTATGTGCTTCTACAATCGCTAAGTGTAATTTTGGAATAAAAACACTTCGAAATGCAAATTTAGCTTCTATCTAAAATGTTAAATTTTCTTAGCAGGCAGCTTTCAGTTATATTAGGGCATGGTCAGCGCTTTGGTGATCTGTGCCTTTCATAATATTTTTTCTAAACAGGTACAATTTATATACTATGTACATGTTTTCTCAGTTATTCATGAATCTTATATTATTGACAAATAAAGATAGTATTGTTCATTTCCATTTACTTGAATTATCAAAATAAAAAACAAAGAAGCAGTTCTAAAGAGTACTATTTAACTCACTGGTGACAAGAAAAACAATTTGAAATAGACACTCATTTAACTTACTCCAAGAGGTGCTCTGTGGATTTAAATTTATATTGTCAATGAAATAAGAATAATTGAAATTAAATTAGACTCATCTACATATCTACCTACTGTTTAGATACTTAATTTATATATCTTTAATGTGCCTTAAAAAACACTTTTCATGTAAAATTATAAGTTTTTAAATCAAAACTGGCCCTGGAGGTTTTCTACCAAGAAAGAGCAACTTCTGTTTAGATTGTTGTTCTCAATATTTACAATCTAAAATTTTATCTGGTTTATATCTTCCTTGAGGAAATGACAGACTTTCCTGTGATATTTATAATTTCTTCAAAGCAAGAATGGATACTCGGACTGCAAAATACACTCACCATATAAAAGAGATGAAGGAAAATAAATTAGCTCTTGAAAAATGCAGAGTACCTTAGATAGGGAATCAGTAGCCTATTTTGTTCCTCAGTTCCTAACCAAATAGTCATAAAGATATACAGGAGAAAATAAACTCTTAGACCAACACTGTCCAATATATAAATTAAATAAGCCACATAAGTCAGTTTTAGCTTTCTAATAGCTAGATTTAAAGGTAACAGGGGTCTGTATCCAAAAAAAAAAAAATAACCTTACTCCTGACTTTGTGCTTAGGGGCCATCCTGGAGGCGCTCTGCATACCGTATATAATATATTTTATAATACCATCATGAGATAAACAATTACAAAAATATTCATATTTGGGTTTCGCCATACAGTGTTCCAGCACCATCCCTCCACCAGTGCCCATTTCCCACCACCAATGTCCCCGATTCCCTCCCCCTTCCCATAGCCTGCCTCTATGACAGGTTCTTTATCTCTTTTCTCTTTCTCTTTCCTAGTAGCTTTTTTTTTTATTAAATATTTTATTATACCACCGTGAGATATAGAATTACAATGTTGTTCATGTTTAGAGGTTTCGGTCATAGTGTTCTAGCACCCCGCCCTCCACCAGGGCCCATTTCCCACCACCAATATTCCCAATTCCCTCCCCCTCCCATAGCCTGCATAAATGGCAGGTTCTTTATCTCTTTTCTCTCTCCCTCTCTCTCTTTTCCTTCTCTTACACATTGTGGGTTGTACTACATACACTTAGAGGCCATCATGTGCATTTTTGTTGCCTGTATTTAATGCTCAGTTCTAGCAGCTTTGAGCTTTCATACCTAGCAGCTTTGAGCACTGCTAGGTATGGCCCCTAAGAAATAGAAAAAAGAAGCAATAGAAAATGGCTGAAGTTATTTGTGAATATATTTTATTTAATATACTAGAGTCAACACATTATCACTTCAGCATCTACAGATAGGCATATATATGTATTATGTAAATGTGTGCATGTTTTGTTTGTTGTAGGACAGGTTTAGATAAGCTGGGAGCTGTGTTGTTTTGCCCACTCACAGCTTAATCTATTTAAGCCAAGTTTCATTCAAATGAGACCTCTCTTCTATGTAAACACCGCTAGAGGGTGTGGCAGTTACAGAAGTCACCATGACTGAATAACTTCTGACTTATACATCTACTAAGACTTTTATGTTTTCTAGATTGGGCACAGCTCCTCTTTATACCCACTGCACCCAACGTGGGACAGTTAGAATTTACCAGGAGACTACCACCCTGGCTACGCTGAGACTATAGGAAGACTATAGGAAGGATCATACTAGTTTGCTCTAAGCAGGCGACTGTGACCCTTTCAGTACATGAGAAGAAGATACTCAGAATCACCCTGGTGCAGATAATAATAAAGACCTTGTGGGTACCATCTAGATTACATGAAGCTCATGAAATTAAGATGTATTTCTTTTATATCAGCTCTCTCTCTCTCTCTCTCTCTCTCTCTCTGTCTCTCTCTCTCTCTCTCTCCAGTGTTTTACGTAAGAGATAATCTCGGGATTAGTCCTTGGCATAATCTTTGTTTATACCTGCATTAGGGGTGTTTCACTACACTCTGTTTAGGGTTCTTTGTTGACACAACCCTCCCTGGATTACTTTGGTGTATATAAGGGGACTAACTTGAGGTCCCTTCTGCCTTTTCGCTTTCAGCTTTTTGGCTCCTGTGGCTTTTGACTCCTCAGCCTTTTGCTATTGGCGTTTGGCTTTTTGCTCTTTGGCCTTTTGCTCCTTCTTCTGGGTAGGACTCATCTTGGGTGAGATCCTCTCTTTTTGGTGGGAGACTTAGGCTCTTTTGTATGGTCTAAATTCGACCAGAGATAGAGTTTGTTCATCACATTGGATTGCTGTGGAAGAGCTTTTGTACTATTAAAAGCTTTTTTTGGAACTGCACCGGACTTGTAAGTTTTCATCTGTTCCCCCAGCGTCCTCGGAGGTAGAAGAGAACTTCTGTTCTGACACTGTCGGGGACCCCAGAGGCATTCCCCTACACTTTGTTTGTATACCATCTTTAAAATCCAAAAGGTATTTCATACCTGAAGTTTATCTCAAGTCAAATCTCTTCCAGAATATGTAACAAGAGAGAATGATTAGGATTATCCTCTAACATTCTGAGAATTCAATATCATGTGTCTACCAGGGAATTGGTCCTGAGAAAAAAAATCAAGGTTTATAGATTTTATTTAATTTATTTTTATTTTGGTGCAGGGTCAAATTCAGGGCTTCACACATATGTTTTAAGTTAAATATTATGTATATTATTTATATATATATATTTTGGCACACATAGATGCAGACATATAAATAGAGAATTATTTTATTTTGGGGCAAACACCTGGCAGAGTTCAGGGCTTACTCTGACCTACTGGCTCTGTGGTCAAGTTCATTGCTGGTGGAGCTCAGGAAACATACACAGTCTATGCTGGGATGAAACAGGAACAGCTGTGCATATGTCAAGCACCTTCTCTTTGTATTATCTCTTGAGGCCCAAACTAAATAACAATAAGAAAGACAAAAGTATGCTAGCTTTGTTTATATAAATCATGTCCAAGTGTTGGGATTTTAAAAAATTTTTACATATCTTTGCCCGTGAAATCCTTTTTTGGCCACTAATTTTATTTTATTTTTTATTTTTTTTGGACACTAATTTTAAACAGGAAAATATTTTAAAGATTATTGGAATTTTTTTATTTCAATGAAAGTAAAAATTTCCCCTGAAATTTAAAGTTCTTATTTTTTATTTGTAGATTCACTTATATGTTTGCAAAGAATGACAAATGCTTAACGCTTTCTGGTGAAATTTGAAACTTGATTTTTCTGCTTAACATATTTTCTATACAATCAATATAATTTTTAGTGTTAAATTATTTATGAATGTTGACTGATAAAATTTAAATTATTTTCAAGGTAAGTTACTATAATTGGTTTTTAATTGTAGACTTTATTAACATTTTAAATGAAGTCTGCTTTTATTTGAGCATTCAAAATTCATTTAGCTGAAGAACCCAAGTCCCTGAGGTCCCATTAAGTATGTTGCTAAGCAAATCACCTAGCAGCATCCATAAACAGGAGGCTTGGATATGAGCCAGTCTTATAAGTTGAGAGCAGGTCAGTGCATTTCTAACCAGCACATCATTAAAGAAGAAAGAAGTCTTGCTGCTTAGCCAGCTTATATTTCTTTCTATACACACTTATTGACCTATGCTAAATTTATTTTGCCTTTGTACTCCGGCCTTTGAAGCACCTTCCATATTTCTATATGGATTTGACTTAACAAGGACTTTTTTAATTTGAAAAACAGACCTAAAGATAATCTTAAAGAACGATGTGTGGACCTTTACAAGCAAGGTTGTTAAATGATAGGCTTATCATTCCCCTTCTTCCTTCTATAGGAAACAATTTGTTTTGAAACCTTACAAGCAAGGTTATTAAACAATAGGCTAGCACTTCTGCACATTCTTTCCATGGAATATAACTTGTCATGAGTAAATTTCTAGGTGCTACAACCAAAACGAAAAGTAAGGTTGCTATGGCCTTTTAAATTGACATTCTATCATGTGTTGCTGAATTGAACCTGTATTCATTAGAGCTAAGTAATAAAAGTAGTACAAACAAAAGCAACACAGTCTAGACGATAGAAGTGATCTATCTGGTTTTAATAAATAGAACTTTAATCTACTTAAATCAAAATTAATCTAGTTGCGCATTTAGTTTTTTAGTAAAAGTATCTTTAAGGGTTCCTTTCCTCTGAGAGCTGCTGGAAGAATCCTTTCCACACTACTTTCCTAGCTCCTGAGAAATCTGCAGCTATGGCTATCTTAGGCTTTCCTTACCTTGGGGAAGGAAGACGCTAATCTTCATATGGAGATTTTTCCTCTCCATCTCTCTTTCTGAACTATCCCTTTAAAACAGAAAACAATCCACCACAGACTTTAGTGTTAACTTGATTGTGCACAAAGACTTTTCCTCCCAACAAATAAGGTTATATTCACAGGTAGTCAGGGGTAGGATGTCAAATCCTTTGATGCAGGTAGTGACCCAATTCAACTCAAAACATGTATGGCAAGCCACACTGCACAGAAGAAAGGGGTGGGGGGAGAGAGAGTCTGCAATAGAGGCAGCCAGGGGCAGGATAGGGAGACTGGTGATAATGGATTTGGGAAGGGTGCACTGGTGGAGGGATGGGTGCTGGAACACTGTTGACTAAATCCCAATCATGAAGAACTTCGTAATTGTATATCTCATGGTGAAGTAATGAAATTTTTAGAAAATAAATAAAACTGAATTATGGTGCAGATTTATACACTCATACTTCCTATTTCAGTTTGAGTGTTTCTACCTTTCCATCCTTTCTTTCTTTTTGCTGTTGATAACATTTTGTCTTTAATATTAGATTTTATAAGCATTTAACTTTCAAAGACATGTATATACCATAAAATATTAATCATAATTTGTGTATATATACACACAGAACAAATTTAGTCAAAAGCTATTCCCTTATGCAATATATATAATAGGTTCATACCATAATTTATTTATAACATAAGCATCAAATGTTATATATTTAGTACTTTTAATACATACCCATATTCAGGAGAACATTGAAAAGTAACTTGGTTTTAACAGTTAAAACTGTTTTCTTTGGGGCTGGAGCAATAGTACAGAGGGTAGGTCATTTGTCTTCAATGTGGATGACCCAGATTCTATTCCCAGGCATCCTATATGGTCCCCCAAGCAACACCAAGAGTATTTTCTGAGGGCAAAGCCAGGAATAACCGGTGAGCATTGCTGGGTGTGACCCAAAAAGCAAAAGTAAGTGGGTGTATGTATGTATGTATGTATGTATGTATGTATGCATGCATGTAAGTATGTATGTATGTATGTATGTATATATGGATGGATGGATGGATGGACAGATAGATAGATAGATAGAACTACTTCCTCTGTATCATTATATTTTAGCAGATATGAATTAGAATTTGAAAGAATAAAAGCAGTCCTAAGAATCCTCTACTTAGAAGTAAGGGTCTCTTTTGTTGTAGACTTCTGTTACATCCCTGTCACTCCCCACAAGACTCAACAACTAAACTGAAAAATCAAGAGACGTTCAAACCATGTAGTTTGGATGTGCAGTAAATTGTTTGGCAACAGAGAAAAAGGACAATTTAAGAAGAGTTGTTTGCTACTGCAGTTACTCCAGATGATTAAAGCAAGGGCAAAAATCCAGAACATGAGACAGGCATTAAAAGGTCAGAAACACTGCTTATAAGAAGATTGAGGCCAGAGAAGGAATCTATCATACAAGAGGTTAGGTGAAGACACTTAAGAACTAAAGCCTACAGCTTTCATTTCCAGAAGAAATGCATAACCCAAGAAGTAAACATAGGGAGGTAGAAAATGTGATCAAACAAAGAAGTGCTCTAGCAATGACAATTCTACAAAACTATCAATTTACTAGCATGCCTAAATAATACGGTATGAGGTTTTCTATAATTATCTTCAGCAGCTCCTGGTCATCGATGATATCACATTGTCTACATTTGTTTTCATGTGCTTGCAAAGATTCTTAAAACAGAAACATAAAGCTTGAGACACATGATTATAGTATATAAAAAGACAGTGATTTGATCTTGTAATCAGTCTGCTCTGAATAGTTGCAGTTGCTCAGAAAGTTAAAAGAAAAAGTTTTGAGTATGTATTTGTACGCCATTGATCCATTTTTGGCTCTAGGAATCAGTATAATGATTCCATTTTATTCAAAGTGAAAACTGAATGAATTCATTTTTTTTCACGGGCACCTTAATAACACTTTTCTGAAAGATATGCAAGTGTGTGTGTGTGAGTGTGCACGCAACTCTCTCTACACCCTACCACCACTACAACTATATGGCGTTTTCCAGTAAGATATTTTCTATATTGTACAACCTTAAAAATTTTAGAAACTCACTGAGGTACTAGGAAATCAGTGATGGGAATCACTGATAATGAGAAAAATATTTGAACCTCATACATATATGCATATGTGCATATAAAAAACAAACAATAAACAATTAAATATTTGCCTTCAGTAAAGCTTATGAACACATAAAGGTATATTTCCCAAATTCATATTCCATTGCAAACAAGTGCTAACAAACTAAAATTTTGATTAAAACATAAATATTTGCCTTTAGGGTTTACAGAGATCCATAGAACACAGAGTCACCAGGATACAACCCTTTTCAGAGGTTCCCAAACTTATTTGACCCATTACCCCTTTTCCAGGAAATCCGAGAAATTTCTTTATAAATTAAATCTGTAAGTTATTTACAGAACATATTTCTTTACAGGAAAAAATAGAAAATGCTCTCCAATTGCAGCCGCTGCTATTATAGCACCTTGCCCCCATCTTTCCAATACTAACAGTGGGTATACCACCCACTTTGGAAGACGACTTTATAGCAAAATTAGAGGTCTTCTCGTTGTCACTACCAATATTTAGGATTCGTCTGCTCTAAAGTGAATATGGCAAATAAAGCATTTATGGAAAACATATTACATAGCAATGGATATTTAAATGTTTTACCCGTAATGTTTATAATAAAATAATTCTAGGGGTCAGGCAGAAACAATTAAAAACCTAAAGAAAATTTGCCAACATCCTGATCAGACTGATATTTGCTTAGATTATATCTTAAGATTTTCCTAAGACAAGAAGTAATATGAACAACTTTTCACTTACAATTCTGCTGATTTCAATTTTCCTTTAAATTTTATTTAATGTATTTAATGTAGATAGAAATATAATTAAAATCTACTAAATAGTGAATGAAAATATGTGGCCCATGTAATAAAGTGAGGCTAAGGGTAAAAAGTGGAATAAGGAGTCAATAACTTGAAGGAAAGGTTAAGGTAATTATTATTGCCTTAATGAAAATTGGGCACAGTATTAGATAACTTCCTTATTAATCCAAACCAGTATTAATCTCAATGAAAATAATATATGGCTCTAAGAATTTCTGAGTATTAAAAAACCAAGTACTTCTGAATTTGTATTTTGAAGAAAAATTGTTTTAGCCACTTCATAAATTTACATGTTAAATTTTATAAAATATAAGCGATTTTATTATTCAAATATACTTTATGGTGCTAGCTCCTACGCCTAATTTAATCAACTTCAAATTGGAAAAGAGAAAAAAGTTAAAAAACAGTAAGAGAAAAAAGTTAAAAAACAGTAAAACTTTAATAAAACTCAGTCTTACTTGTTACTGATATTGAATAAGTTGAAATCTACACAAAGTTAAAGGACTCTATGATATAATTTATCTTTTAATAATTCTTTGCTGGAGACTAGTATATGTTATAAAAACATTTTTTAATTTTTTATTTTTTTATTAAATATTTTATTATACCACCCTGAGATATACAATTACAACGTTGTTCATGTTTAGAGGTTTCGGCCATACAGTGTTCCAGCACCCGCCCTCCACCAGTACCCATTTCCCACCACCAATGTCCCCAATTCCCTCCCCCTCCCATAGCCTGCCTAAATGGCAGGTTCTTTATCTCTTTTCTCTCTCCCTCTCTCTCTTTTCCTTCTCTTACACATTGTGGGTTGCATTACATACACTTAGAGGCCATCATGTTCATTGTTTTGCCTGTATTTAATGCTCAGTTCTAGGTTGGTATTAACCCTTTTCGACATTTATTCACACATGTTCCCTTCTCTGTTTTAGCTAACCTCTGACTCCCACACGTTTGCGGTAATTTCCACTTTTGGTAAGACCTCCTGATCCACGTTTCACCTGACACTGGATTTTGGTGCCATAATATGTATATAGTATTATATATAATATATAATATATATAATATACATACATAATATATATACTTATGTCTATAAAACATATTTAAATATCAACATGGCTTAAATTACTTAAAACCAACTTGAAATTCACAAACTGACAGAATGCTTAATAAAATGTTGGGAGAAAACATTGTGCTAATAATCTATGTAAGCATGGAAATATTTTTTTTTCTCTCTGACAAAGAAAGAAATGTGACCTGTTCAGGGACCATTATTGCAGCATAGAGTACAGATAATAAAACACAAAGTCAGGAAGAATTTCAGCAAAGTGGGGCCAGAGAAATAGTACAGTGGGTAGTGTGCTCTCATATGGTCCACTGAACCTGCCAGGCATAATAATGGCTGAATGCAGAACCAGGAGTTACCCCTGAGCACTGCTGGGTGGCAGTGACCTAAAAAGAAAAAAAAAAAACGAAAAAAAATCCAACAAAAAGTAACAGTGACTTTAGGTCACAAATGCCCTAGGAGAGGGGCCAAAGAGCTAGCTCAGTGGTTAAGGTATGTATTTTGTACTAGGCCAGCCCCATACTTCAGTTTGATTTCCGACACCACAGCACATACATATATGGTCTTCAGAGCACCCTCAGGAATGATTCCTCAGTGCAGAGGTAGGAGTAAGCCCTGACTGTAGTCAGGTGTGACCCCAAACCCCAAAAAACTCACTCCTATTCGAGGAACCCAGAGAAATTCTAATCATCTAGAAACAGCAAATCCTCTCAAAACTTCAACTTTACTAACAATTGTTGAAAATAGAGAGATAAGTACATAGATAGTTTTGTTTTCCAGATTTAATCAGCACGAGTGTCTAAACTTTAGTCTCTTTCATATAAAGACAAGCCTACTTGTAAAATACTGCACTTTACAGGCAATTTGAAGATGCTAGTTTAGACATTTCTGAACAATTTTCTATATAAATAAAAATTTAATATTAACAACACACATAAATGATGCAACAGAAACAACAAAAAGAATTAACTCAGTATCTAATTGAGAAATAATATAGTTACATCAGGTAGGATTATGCTCACTTGGTTTTTATTATAGATATTAAATTGTGTTATATTTAACTCATAGTAAAGAAGTATTATATATTAAAAATGTATTGTGAACAAAATAATCCTTTCATTTAACAGACCAAGAGTTTTACACCCACACGAAAATTAACTTGCCAAAGACCTGATTGCTTATCACAAGGCCGTTTCATTCCATCAACGCTGTGCAGATCTCCATTTATGCTCTATGTTCAAAATTAAGAATAATGCTTGTTATCTAGTGGCTCAATGCCCAATTGATGCAAAATTCCTCACTATTTAAACTTACCCTAAAACACAATGGTTAACGCCATGAGAATCTATTTTTAAAAAGGATTAAAATTTATATCCAATAAATTTGAAATATTTGACAAGATTTCAAAACATTTAGGGGTATGATTATTTCCCACTTCCACAAAATCAGACACTCTGCTGACTATAAGTGCTTATACATGTATGCTAAGTTGTATGTCCCATTGTATAATTTCCCCATTTGTATCATAGACAGTAATTCATATATTTCTCAAGCAAAGTATCTTTTAATTTAATCGTCATTTATAGGATTAGAAGACAGCACAGTATAGTAGTTTAAAGCTTAAACTTAGATCTTTAACAAGTGACTTTTCTATTAGCAGCTTTTTAACTTAGTTTCCTTATTCGTGAAACAAGCATATCAAACAGTTACTATATTAAATGAGCTAGTATTTCTTTTTACAGCACATGAAATGCTTCCATGTGGGGCCGGAATGTTAGTCCAGAGGGTAGGGCATTTGCCTGCATGCGGCCAGACCCAGGTTTGATCCCTGGTATCCCATATGGTACCCTGAACACCGCTAGAAGTAATTCCTGAGTGAAGAATCAGGAGTAAACCCTGAGCATTGCCCGGTGTGACCCAAAAAGGCAAAAAAATATGCTTCCATGTGAGTACTGCAGAGGAACTTGTAAGTCAAGTATTACAACCAACATGCTTTCAGTCACACCAGCATATCATTAACTCTTTCTATGAAAGAGTGTGAATAGTGTAATAATTTAGTGAGGTCTGAGTAAAAATACTTATGATAAAAAGTCACTGGTTATAAAAAATAATTTGAAATAACCTAAATTGCTGAATTACTTGCCCATACATGGACCTCTCAATTTGTTACATATGGTTTATAATCTACTTAGTATACTTTCTAAAGATGCTCAGGATGTAAATCACTGTCTGCACCAAAGAAATAAAGCACTGCTGAGGAAGTCTGTGATTTTATACATTTCCTGAGCCACTTGTAAACGCCACTATGATTTTGGGAATCATATACTCATTCTTGTTCTTTCACTAGATGAACAGTAACTATAATGGGTATGTTAAAGAGGAAGAATAACACATTTAGCGTAACAGCTTTAACTTAAAATCCTTTAAATCACTATACTATCACTATCTTCCCATTAATCATCTATTTGCTAGAGTGGGCACCAGTAATATCTCCATATGTCCTGTCTCATGCTAGGAGATCCCAAAGGCATCCGCTTACTCCAGGAACATAAAGAGCCTCACACCATTATATTAGGTCACCTAATATAAATGTTACTGGTATTTGGCATATCAAATACTACACGAGCAGCTTGCCAGGCTTACCCTGCAGGTGGCATACTCTTGTAGTCACCTCTAAATACAGCATTTATTGATGAACCGCACGGCCACTAGCTGCCGCAAGAGCAGGGCTGTGATAGTCTGGTCTGCTGGGTGGAGTTGTGACAAATAAATCTAACAATGTTTATCACACATCAGAAGTAAAAGCCAGAAATAAAAACATGGATCAGGAGGACTTGCCAGTGATAAGAATCGACCACAAGTGTGTTGGAGTCAAATGTTAAGTAAGACAGAGAAGGGACCAGTGTGCTAATAATTGTTGGAAATGGTAACTTCACACTAGAACTGAGCAGTGAATGTAGACAAGGCATATACATGATAACCCCTAAATGTCTTCATTGTAAGCCACAATGTATAAGAAAATGGGGAAGAAAGAGAGAGAGAGAGAGAGAGAGAGAGAGAGAGAGAGAGAGAGAGAGAGAGAAGAGTGAAAGTACCTGCCATAGAGGCAGGTTGGGGGAGGGTGGAGTGAATCTGGGGACATTGGTGGTAGAAAATGTGCACTGGTAGAGGGATGGGTGCCGGAACACTGTATGACTGAAACCCAATCATGAACAGTTTTGTAATTCTAAATCTATGGTAGTATAATAAAATTAAAAAATTAATAAATTTTAATTTATTTAAAACAAATTTCCGGCTGGTCACGAGGAGAGCTGCTACTGGCTCTCCCCGTGACCAGCCGCTCATGAGGCGCCCGGGAGGGATGGTGGGTTCTAGCCCTGGCCCACCACCCCAGCAGAGCCTCGCAACAAGCCAGACGACCCCCCCACTCCATGAGGGCCTCCATTTTCCACATCCGGACTTCTCTCTCGTCAGACCTCCACCCAGCAGACCAGCCTATCAGAGCCCGGCTTGTGCGGCCACTTGTGGCCGCGCGGTTCATCAATAAATGCTGGACTTAGAGATGCCTATAAGAATATGCTACCTGCACGGAAGAGCCTGGCAAGCTACCCGTGTTGTACTTGACATATGCCAAATACCAGTAACAATTATAGACCTCATTCCGGTATGGATTGAGGCTCTTTATGTTCCTGGAGCAAGCGGATTCCTTGGGCTCTACTAGCATGAGACAGGACATATGGAGATGTTACTGGGGCCTGGTCGAGCAAATCGATGATGAACAGGAAGACAGTGATAATAAAGAAAAAGCCAGGAATGAGTGCAGTCTATGTTTTTGTGTTGTTGTTGCTTTGTGGGTCACACCCAGCAATGCTTAGGGCAACACACCTGACTCTGCACTGAGGAATTACCTCTGGCGGTGCTCTGGGGAACATATGGGATGCCAGAGATAGAACCCAGGTCACAGTGTGCAAGACAAATGCCCTACCCACTGAACTATCACTCAAGCCCCCTGAAATCTATGTTTTAAATATGAATAGTAAGACCTGAAAGTTTATAAACTAAACAATATATCAATATTATAGCATATATCAAGGGAGATAATTATAAAATTATTTTTAACTTTTAAGATAACCACAATCGATATTCTGCCTTTCTCTCTTCACTTATTTCATGATATTCTCATCTTCAAAAAGAGATAGAAGCCTACGGTTTAAAGCTATTCCAAAAATGCCTATCTTTCAGTAAGAAGTAATATGTGAGATGCTTATTACTTCAAACATAAGTAAAAAGAAATTCTAAATATCAAAATTTACTATATATGGAATACCAACTTTTTAGTTGTTATTTCTCAACTGAAAATAAAGAAAATCATGCACATGTGTAAAAATACAAACGTAGCTATAAATTAAAAAAAATATGGGATGCTGGTCTCAGTTTCCTTAAAATGATACTAAAGGAGCACCGTTAGTTCAGGGATTAAGAGACTAGCCTTATATGCAGCTGACCCTGAGTCTATCGTCGGCACCACATGTGGTCTTTCAAGCGCTGCCAAGAGTGATCCCTGAGCACACGGACAGGAGTAGGTCCTAACCACTGCTTGGGACGGTTCAAACCCAAATCAAAAAGTAAAACTCAAATAATACTAAAATAAATCATGTATTTCCAAAAAATACAAATCGTAGAAATAATACTGTTTATAATTACAAACTCCAATTCCACATGGTCAATCTCACTTATACTTACAAATGAAACAGGCCAACCATGTATTACAAAGTAGACTGACAGAAACTAATTTCTTCCTGATATCAGTAAGTGGCAAATTCTAGTCTTTTGGTGTGTAACTCAATGCATATTATCATGCATGCACACAAAAGCATAATGACTGATTGATTTGCATACTATCTAGATTCATTATTTATACTTTATTGCATGTTTTATTTCTGAAGCTATTACCTTCCTCCAAACAAAAATAATTGCTAGTTTCAAGTTTCAGAGTACTTACAGGAAATAGTTTAAATTCTTTTACCCCCTGTTTGCTTATTTTTAAATTTCACAATTACATTCTCCCTGCTTCAGAAAATTCTATTACAGTATGAAAAAACTATTAACCAGCCTCCTATTGACTCTAGTAAAACAATTATTGAGAAAAAGAACATAGCCTCATAAAGCTGGCATGGAAACAAATACAATCCCTTCTTAGTACAGATGCATGAATCAAAATGCCATGAGAGATATTTTGAAATCAATACATGTGCAGCCAATGGTAACGGAGAAATATGAAAGACAGATTTATACATATATAATACTTAGCATTAAAAGATTTCCTCTAACTAGACTGGTTCAAACCACAACACCCTATAAGGTCTCCTGAGCATGACAGAAGTGACCCATGGCCAGAAGTGATCCCTAAGCACAGAATTAGGAGTAATCCCTGAGCACAATGAGGGTGAACAATGAATAAATAAAAACAAACAAATAAATGACAAAAGGGACAGAAGTTAAAACAGGAAGGGGTTAGGGCACGTGTCTTGCTCATCTCCAACCTGGGTTTGATCTAACCACTACATGGTTCCCCAAGTATCTCTGGGTGAAGCTCATCCTAAAGAGAAAAATAAATAAATAAAATAGATCCAGATCAGAATTAGAAGGAAAATTGTAAAATTAATTCTATTGAAAGGTTATATGATTTTATATATGAAGAGTATACAAAACTTTAATAAATAAATTCATTGGTAGAACATTATAAATAGTAAGTTCAGTAAGGTTGCAGGAAATATGATTAATAAACAAAATTCAATTTCATGTCCATATACTGGGGTGAACTATCCAAAAATAAAATTATGAAAATCAGTTCATTATAACATTATTTAAAGAACACAATAATTAGCAATTAAGAAGGAGTAAAAAGTGTTCTAAGAGCCAGTAAAACATTGTTGAATAAAAGAGATTTAAAAACATGGAAAAACATCTGGAAGATAAAAGGCTGAAGACGTACACCATCAAGATGGAAAAACTAAATAACAGTTCTAATGTAATATCAATGAGAAAGATAAATGATTTCTACCTTTAATACTGTGTGAAAGATAGAAATCCTCATCATTTTTTCACTTTAAAAACAGCACCTACTACCATGGGTTCTTAAATATTATGATGTGCTTGAATATGCTAATTTATTATACATTATTATAATTTTCAACTAGTTAGCGATATATGCACCTCTCAAAAACCAGCTAATACATTTTCCATGATCATAGAACCAAGTCATAAAATTGTGTAAATTTATCATGCTAATTATTTTTGAGTCAATTATGTATATTTTGCCAAAGATTTTATTTGGCAGTTTGATGTGGATATGACATACACGGGGCAGAGCTGCTACGGTCTCTCCCCGTGTTCAGCTGATCATGAGGAAACCAGGAGGGAAGGCGGGTTCTAGCCCGGCCCACAATCCCAATAGAACCTCGCAAGAAGCAAGAGGAATCACCATACTATGAGGGCCACAATTTTCAACATCCAGACTCCACAGCTCATAAAAGCACCACCCAAGAGAAAAGCCGATCTCAAGCCTTCCTCATCAGAGCCCACCCTACAGTGAAGCCTATTTCAAGCCAGAGTATGCTTGAACCAGAGACACAAATACACAGGGCAGAGCTAGTACTGGCTCTCCCTGTGCTCAGCTGACCATTAGGCTCCAGGAGGGAAGGTGGGTTTTAGCCCTGGCCTGCCATCCCAATACAGCCTCGCAAGAAGCCAGAGGAACCCTCCACACCATGAGGGCAGCCAATTTCAACATCCAGACTCCACAGCTTGTCAGAGCTCCACCCAAGAGAAAAGCTGATCTCTCCCCTTTTTTGGTTCATAGTAAAAGCAACAAACTAAAAGCCTGCTATCCAGATTATACCACCCACATGGCAGAGCCTGGCAAGCTACCCATGTCATATTGATATTCAAAAAACCAGTTACAATTATAGACCTCATTCCCATGACCTGAATGACTGGTTTGAGGCTCTTCGTTTTCCTGGAGTGAGCAGATGCCCTTGGGCTACACTAGCACACAACAGGGACATATGGAGATGTTCCTGGTGCCTGCTCAAGCAAATCAATGAGCAATGGGAAGACAAGTGATACAAGTGAAGTGATATGGATATATGTTTCATCTTATGAATTAAGAAATAATGACACATGATAAAATAGGTTCCTACTAGATTTCCGGGAAAGGAAAATATTATCATTTAATGTTAAAGTCAGCATCACTTGTCACTTGTTTTCCCACTGTTCATTGATTTCCTTGAGTGGGCACCAGTAACATCTCAATTCTGTGGGATGAGGTCCATTACTGTTCCTGATTTGGGCATATCGAGTACACCACAAGTAGCTTGAGAGGTTCTGCCATGGTTCTGAGTTCATCCCAGAGGCCCCAGTCTTTGTCTATGTCAGACCATCAACCATCCAGGGCCCATGGGGCAGAACTCTGGGGGGTGTAGACAAGTCTGTCTCCTGTCTGCCACTTGCCGACACAGCAAGACACCGAAGCCACTCCTGGAACACCTGAGGAGCAGAAACTCAGCATATTACAATAATAATATTATAGTGATTAGGTGCTACTGCTGAAAACAGAAAGTGTGCAGTTTTTTAATCACCAAATACTTATTATTTCTATGCAATCTTACTATTATGACATTTTGACACTTTATTATATTACTATATGACACTTTATGATAGTACTATTATCACTATATATAGACCATTTAAATATAATTAAGACTAGATGTAACTTGATACCCTTACTGCAAAACTATTTATGTTGACAGTAGAAAATTTGCACACACATTTAAGACCCACGATATAAGAATGTCTAAAAACTACAGAGTTCAATTTGCCCTGCTGTGGTTAGTTGGAGAATAAAAATAATATCTCCATGTGATTTTTCCAAAAGTAAAAAGGACAATATTTCCCTAACAACATACTGTGAAACATCCTTTTTATACCTTTGTTATGCTTTCACTTTTCTGATACTTTTAAAATTTATTGCTGTTTGGTAAAGAGAATGTAAACTCTGAACAGGGATCTGATCTTGGCTGCCTGGTTCATCACTACATTTAGAAAGCTCTAAATACTGCATGACACATCATAAGTTCTCAATATATAGATATGATAAACAACTGAATCCTGCATTTGAGCACACAGAAATGCTGAAACAGATGATGGTTGAGAAATAAGATAGGAAGAAGCTAATTCGCATAGTTGTCCTCAGCATATTTATAGGCTATGGCCCTACATACAGAATTACTATTTGGTATCACAGTAGTGAGTCCAAGCCTGGATAAGATGACAGTCAAGGCACCCTCAAGGACCCCAAGCCCCAACAGTACTTGGATCAAAGGACTTCCAAAGAAGCAGTTGCCAGGGTCCATCGGGTCCCTGACAGTACTCATAATCCATTAAGGTCCCAGACCTGTGTCTGCAGCCGATGATAGTTCCCCCTGAATGAGAGATAAAGGAACAAGACCACAGGCACTTGAAGCTTTCCTTTTTAAAAAAATATTTTATTATACTACCGTGAGATCACTGTCTTCCCGTTCATCAGCAATTTGCTCAAGCGGGCACCAGTAAGATCTCCATATGTCCTGTCTCATGCTAGTAGAGCCCAAGGGCATCTGCTTGCTCCAGGAACATAAAGAGCTTCAAAACATTCCATAAGGTCATGGGAATGAAGTCTATAATTGTTACTGGTATTTGGCATATCAAATACGACATGGGAGGCTTGCCAGGCTCTGCATGTGGGTGGCATACTCTTGTAGTCACCTATAAATCCAGCATTTATTGCTGAACCCCCCGCCACAAGTGGCTGCCTGAGCCGAACTGTAATAGGCTCTTCTGCTGGGTGGAGTTCTGACGAGAGGGAAGTCCGGATGTGGAAAATGGCGGCCCTCATGGAGTGTGTGTGGGGGGGGGTGTCATCTGACTTGTTGCGAGGCTCTGCTGGGGTGGCAGGCCAGGGCTAGAACCTGCCATCCTTCTCGGGTGCCTCGTGAGCGACTGGGCACAGGGAGAGCCAGTAGCAGCTCTGCTAGGGGTAGCCTGCCTCTATGGCAGGTTCTTTATTTCATTCTCTTTCTCTCCCTCTCTCTTTCACTTTTTCTTCCCTTACACCTTATTGATTACAACATATACATTAAGAGGTTGTCATGTGAATCTTTTTGGCCGTATTTAATGCTCAGTTCTAGGTTGGTATTAGCACTTTCAACAATTATTAGCACACTGTTCCATTTTCTGTCTTACCTAGCCTCTGATTCCCACATGTTTGTGATTATGTCCACTTTTTTTTTTTTTTGCTTTTTATTTTGGGGGGGAGGGTCACACCCGGCAATGCTCAGGGTTTTTTCCTGGCTCTGCACTCAGGAATCACTCCTGGTAGTGATCGGAGGACCACATGGAATGTCAGGGATCGAACCCGGGCTGGCATGGGCTGGCCGCGTGCAAGGCAAATGCCCTACCTGTGGACTATCGCTCAGTACACACACACACACACACACACACACACACACACACATATGTCATGCAAATAAATGCGGTTATTCTATATGTCATGCAAATAAATGCGGTTATTATATATCTGTCTCTCTCCTTCTGGCTAATTTCACTCAACATGATCCTCTCCATGTCCATCCATTAATAGGCAAATTTCATAACTTCATTTTTCCTAACAGCTGCATAGTATTCCATTGTGTATATGTACCAAAGCTTCTTTATCCAGTCATCAATTCTTGGGCATTCTGGTTGTCTCCAGATTCTGGCTATTGTGAATAATGCTGCTATGAACATAAAAGTAGGGAGGTGTTTCCGCTGCATATTTTTGGCTTCGCAGGATATATTCCCAGGAGTGGTATGGCTGGGTCAAATGGGAGCTCAATTTCAGTCTTTGGAGGAATGTCCATATTGTTTTCCAGAAAGGCTGTACCAGTCAATATTCCCACCAATAGATGAGTGTCCCCTTTTCCCGCATCCACGCCAGCACTTGTTGTTTTTGCTCTTTTGGATATGTGCCTGTCTCTGTGGTGTAAAATGATATCTCGTTGTTTTGATTTGCTGATTAATGATGATGAGCATTTTTCATGACTTTTGGCCATTCGAATTTCTTCCTTGTTGAAGTTGAAGCTTTCCTTTTAATCTGTCTTTTCTCACTCCTTCCTTATTCCAGCTCCTTAATTCCTTATTTCTTTACTTCAGGAGCTTCTCTCCAAGGACTTCTCTTTCTCCCAACAGGCTTGTGTCTTCAGGGCCTTTCTCTTCTGGACATTTTCTCCTCAGGGCCTTTCTCTCTTATCTCTCTTCATCTATCTCTGTTCAGGTCCTCGCCCTAGACCTCTCTTTTCAGGACCTCTCTTCCCAGGTACTCTCCATTCAGCGCTTCTCTTTTTCAGGACCTCTTACACTTTCTTCTCTATCTTCGTCCATCTCTGTCTATCTCTGTTTCTTTACCTGTTTTTGTTTCTCGTGTCTATATCTCTGTTTCTGTTTCTCTGTCTCTGACTCTCTGTCTCTATGTCTCCTCTCTTTTTTCGGGTCCTCTCTTTTCAGGACCTTTATCTTGCAGGCAGGCTCTCTGGGTCCTGGCCCTGTTTTCAGGTCATTTCTCTTTCAGGGCAGCTCACTGGGTCCTGGCCCTGTTTTCAGGACCTTTCTACTTTCAGGCCGCCTTCTGTACTGGCCTTGGCCCTATGGCCCTGTGGCCCTGGTGCTCCAGGCTTCAGGCTCTGTGGCCCCTGCGCCGGCCCTCTGGCCCAGGCACCAAGATTCCCCCTCCCCACAAGGACGTTCTCCTGGGGCCCTTTTTATAACTGACCCACGGGGCCCAGAAACCTGTTCTGAGGTTTTAACTGTCATATACAGGGGGCTATCCAACGTAATAGTAAATAACAATCATTAAAGATTTGTAAGAATCATCTTCCTGAAGCAACAGAAGAAGAAATAAATATAAAATTGATATTAAAAGGTCAATTACTATTTCCCTTTCCAAGTCCCAGCCTCAATATAACAATTCTATGAAAGAGTCCATCATGTTCATCTCTGCAGGACTCATTTATTCAGTGTGCTCAATGAAACTCGGGAAAAGAAATCCATCTACCAGGCTAATAGCACTAATGGAAGTCAATCCACTGCTTGTATTTCAGCTTCTACCAACAGAAGATTTTTACTGCTTTTTCTGGTACTATTAAAGCTATCAAAGTTAGAGGTTGTCCCAAGGTCTCCCCAAGATTCAATTTCAGAGGTGCCATACTACTTCTGAGACCAATTTCCCCCAACTTCTGTGAAGCATTTGATTCAAAGAATTCTCAGAATTTTTGAAAATACAAGAAAGCAACGAGCTTGAGTTCAAGATTAAGCCTGTCATATTATTTACCTATCCAAAAAAATAAGGCATAAAATACACTGGGTGGATTTAAAGTGGGGTTAAGTGGGAAAATTAGGTGCTAGAGCATTAGGGGGAGGGCATTTGCCTTGCCCATGGCCGACCCAGGTTCGATCGGAGGCATCCCATATGGTCCCTCAAATACCACCAGGATTAATTCCTGAGCGAAGAACCAGGAGTAACCACTGAGTATTGCTGAGTGTGACCCAAAAAGCAAAGGAAAAAAAAAGGGAGAAAAGTAATGAATCCTACTCCTCAGAGAAAATAACTCTGAGAAGGGGAATGGAAGTGAGAGTGTAGTGTGAATCAAGGACAGTAATGATTTCAGAAAAGAGCTAGTTAAAAGAAAAGGTGTGTTGGTGGGGCATCAGGAGTCAGGCGTGAAGTTCGGTAATGGAGTACTTGCCATGCAGGTGTGGAGCCATGTGTTTGAGCCCAAACAGGAAGGAAGGAAGGAAGGAAGGAAGGAAGGAAGGAAGGAAGGAAGGAAGGAAGGAAGGAAGGAAGGAAGGAAGGAAGGAAGGAAGGAAGGAAGGAAGGAAGGAAGGAAGGAAGGAAGGAAGGAAGGAAGGAAGGAAGGAAGGAAGGAAGGAAGGAAGGAAGGAAGGAAGGAAGGAAGAAGGAAGGAAGGAAGGAAGGAAGGAAGGAAGGAAGGAAGGAAGGAAGGAAGGAAGGAAGGAAGGAAGGAAGGAAGGAAGGAAGGAAGGAAGGAAGGAAGGAAGGAAGGAAGAAGGAAGGAAGGAAGGAAGGAAGGAAGGAAGGAAGGAAGGAAGGAAGGAAGGAAGGAAGGAAGGAAGGAAGGAAGGAAGGAAGGAAGGAAGGAAGGAAGGAAGGAAGGAAGGAAGGAAGGAAGGAAGGAAGAAGGAAGGAAGGAAGGAAGGAAGGAAGGAAGGAAGGAATTTTTGTAAAACAAAAATTTCAAGACAATCCATTATATTCTTAACCCCATGTTGCCTGAAGACAAATGATGTGCTATTTCAAATACGTAATAATGCATACACATCATGCTTTTATGAATTGCATGTTAAAATAGTACCAATAAAATATCTCCTGGGCCGGAGCAATAGTACAGCAAACAGGGTGCTTGCCTTGAGTTCACGCAATTCCTGTTCGCTTCCTGCCACTGAATATCATCTTCCAAGCTCGGCCAGGAGTAATCCCTGTGCACAGAACCAAGAGTGAGCCCTGCACATTGTCACATTTGGCCCCAAATAAATATCTCCATACTGGAAGGGAGGTAAGGCATTTTGATGCATGCTAATATAGGCCATTGTAAGGGATATTAGTGATACACTCAATTCAGGTCTGATTACTAAACAATAGTATGCTTTAAATTCCATAAAGATCAAACTAATTAAATAACTTAATTGCCTCTGACTAATTAGAAATTGGCCAGCCTAATAAGGAAACACGATTTTTTTTAAAGAGTGTAGACTGCAGGCTTCATTTTACTTGCAGTTATTTCTATCATTTCAGATCTGAGGTTGCAAATTACCTGTCCTCAGAAATTATAAATAAAAAAAAGACTATATTCATTCATTCATAAACTGAGACAAGCAGAAGGTATATTCTCAGATTTACAGTCTTAGAAATTTTTGGTCCTATCCTAAATAGCTCCATTGTGCACTTTTCTCATTAATGCATTTACAAGACCTCTTATTCACAAGACTTTTGCTGTGGAAAATAAAAATAAAGCACAGAATAAACTTGAAAGGGCTAATATCAACCTAGAACTGAGCATTAAATCCAGGCAAAAAAATGCACATTATGGCTTCTAAGTGTATATAGTGCAACCCACAATGTGTAAGAGAGATAAAAGAGGGAGAGGGAAAGAGAAAAGAGATAAAGAACTTGCCATTTAGGCAGGCTATGGGAGGGGGAGGGAATTGGGGACATTGTGGTGGGAAATGGGCAGTGGTGGAGGGCGGGTGCTGGAACACTATGAGGCTGAAACCTCTAAACATGAGCAACTTTGTAATTGTATATCTCACGGTGGTATAATAAAATGTTTAATTAATAAAAAATAAATAAAAATAAAACACAGTTGTTATCATAGGGCAAATTTATGGATCCTTCTTATCCTTTTAAATTTCAAAAGGGTAAATGCCTGGAACAAGAGACTATACATCTCTGTGAATTTCTTGCCTTTAGAGAAAACTTTTGGCAGGAAGAAAGAATGTGCAGTTGGACTCAAGTTCCACTGATCATGGCTTTATGAACACAGTTTTCCCACTTTACAGGTGAGTACTGCAGGAAGTTACTTCCTTCTCTAAGCTCTCTAACTTCCTTCTCTAAGTTACTTACTTAGTTAAATACTTCTTTCTCTGTTACTTCCTTCCTTCTCTAAGTTGCTTCTGATTTTCTGAATTCATAAAACAGGAATTCAGAAAACAGGAATAAAAGTGCCTAGTTTGCACTGTTGTCCCAATAAGAGAAAAAGTTTAGGTGTGTAGCTCATTTATGAAAATAAAAGGAGAATGTCTTTCATTGAATATAAAGTATAAAATCCATTTTGGGGCACTTTCAGACTTTATATTCAATGAAAGCCATTTTCCCTTTATCATTCACTACTTATTATTTATAGGCATATGAGAAATGAGGAAGATTCTAAGAGCATTTAATTCTTATTAAATGCTCTTAATTTAATTATTTTAAGCATTTAATTATTTTTTTGATTTCTAATTTCTGAATTAGAAATTGAAAGGAAATAAAAAGGGGAAAGAATTAAAACTAAGTCAACAAATAAGTGTTCTTTTATGTCCTTTACTAAAAATTGCAACATCTAACTACATATAGAAAATATCACATACTTAAAAGTACCATATTTTATAAATATCCTATTGTATGGGATGGATTATGCACAGTAATTTAGTGTGTAAATATTGATAGTTTGAAGTCAGTGAATAATTATATTCAATTTCTCCATTAAAACAAGGTCATACTCTATTTGCTCTCAAGCACTGAGAGAAAATTCCTCACTTTCTGGAGCTTTTCTGGAACTCTGGTTTCACTACTGTTCTACACACCATTAGAAGCTTGAGACAAGCAGTTCCACAAATACAGTTTTTTACCATGCCTCAAGGATAATATAAAACCACCATGGTAAGAAAGATTACTGTGCTAGTGGTAGAATTCAAAGAGCAGAGCTGCTGCATCTGTGTGTGTGTGTGTGTGTGTGTGTGTGTGCTAGCTGCCGCACGTGATGCACCAAGGAAGATGTAAGATCTGAAGTTAGGAATTTTCAGTGAGTGCACAGAAGTAACCATATCTACATACTTCATCACCACCACAAAATAATCTGAGTGGTGTGTGCATAGAATTTATATAATAAGTCAATAAGTGTATAAAAATATTGAATCTGATGAAGATACTGAATAAAGATGTTCTCCCTTCAGATTCTATCAATAAGTATATATTAAAACAAATGGCTCTTTTGAAACTTGCAGTTTGGTCCATTTTTGCTTTTAAGTAATTTTATTGCGGATATGTACAAGAATTTCTTCACTGAATGGAAATATGCCAAAAAAAAATCCTATCACTCCCACTAGAAGGAGAAGCTTCAATAAATCTTTACAACTATGGCGGTGGTCCAGTCTCTGTGCTATATGGCATTCCACCTGCCCCAAGTAGTTTTGTTAACATCCTTGAAAGCTACAAATAAAAATACTGAGACATAAACAGTCAAGTCTGTTTTGTAGTTGGGTTTTTGAGCTCTGTGTGATAACTGAAAAACTTCCCATGCTGTGTGTGTTAATGAGACCCTCCACTGGCACTGTTAATACATAAAAGCAATCACTATAACTCACAGGCTTTTTCCTTTTGACTAACTCTGGCTATGTTCACTGTATTTGAAAATAAAATATACCAAGAAAAATGCCTGGATGTCAAGGCATTCACAGAGAACAGAACTGAAGATCGCATTCTGAGAACAGAACTGAAGATCGCAAAGAAAACTGATGAAAATCTAGCCCAGCGGGTAGGGCGTTTGCCTTACGCGGCCGGCCTGTGCCGGCCTGGGTTCGATTCCTGGCATCCCATATGGTCCCCTGAGCACCGCCAGGAGTAATTCCTGAGTGAAGAGCCAGGAGAAACCCCTGAGCATCGCCGGGTGTGACCCAAAAAAGCAAAAAAAAAAAAAAAGAAAACTGATGAAAATCTATAGGATATCGGTATGCTACTCCCAAAGATTTATTAGTAAACGAATTAAGTGATAAAACACAAAAATACATTAATATCAATATTAATATATGTATCTCAGTTATAGCACTTATGGGAGCCCATTTTAAATATCTTTATATAAATGAATTACTCTAATAATAGGAAATTTTAAATTCTATAACCTAACAAGACTGGCAAGAACCACAAAGTGGATGCCACATAACTTTCCATTCAAACCAATCACTTTTTTAAATTGAAATTTCAATTCAGAGGCAGGTTAGAGAAATAGTACAAGGCTTATAGAATTATCCTGTTGGGGGGCCTGGCCAGCAGTCTCCAGCACAAATGAGGAAGACTTAGATCTTGCGCGACTTCAACCCTGCAGAAAAGGAATGGGATGGACTTGGGAGAAACTCTGCCTTGCTGCTGCTAAGAAAGGAAAGAAAGACAACAACGCAGTGGGGAGTTCTGGATAGCAGTACTCTTTACTGAGCACAGTTTAAGCCTTTTAAACAATATTTGGGTGGAGGATACAAGCACAAATCACATGACATTTGCAAGCTCCTGGGCCATGGCAACAGAAAGCAATCACAGATTTAGCATTTGCAAGGTAACATTTGCAAGGTTTACATAATACTGTGGTCAGAGGTCATAAGGCCAGGTACATTAGGCCTCACCTTAGCTCAGATAAGCACAGATGTTTTGACCTTAACCATATGGGCAGGGCCCATTTCTGGATCCTGCCCTTAGGGCCTTGTGGAGGGAAAGTGCTGGACCCTAAGGCTAGCAGCTCAGAACCAACATTGTCCCACATTATGGTCAGTCCTGGCTTGATCCCAGGCACCACACACTCTCCCTGAGCACTCTTTCCCTTAGCACAAACTGATTTTTTTTAAAAGAATAAAAGCATTTTAATGAAATAAAAAAATATACACCCAGCAATGATTTCTGAGTTTGTTCTGCTTTTTGAAATCTAGGGGCATGTAATGAATTTTTAATCCTATACTGAGTACTGTATGTAAACACTATATGCTTACACACACACACACACACACACACACACACACAAAGAACAGTATTGTTTCTTATAACAATGTCAAACTTCCAATGCTTATGTCATAGAGGGTATGATCAAATAACTTTAATTTAATTTTATAGGAAAGTGAAAGAGAAACTTGAAAAAAAATCAGTGAACTCAAATGCCTTTGAATAAAAACAAATTCAAAATGAAGGAAAAGTTCCCTTTACTATAACACAGAATTTCTACTGTATTCATATACTCACATTATAACATCATTGCCTTATGTACTACTTTTAAACAGGAATTCTTAGCTTAAAATTCCCATACAACACTCAGGTGTATCTGCAAACCTGGCTTCAGAAAATAAAATAGTTCATCTTTGACATTTCCATGAACATGGAAGAAAAGCCCACAACTTGGAAAAGATAACATTTTTAAAACCACAGACATCATGTGTCTCATACAACTCACTCATTTTATCATCAGAGGACTTCTGATTAATCTAAACTCTGGCATTATCGAGGACAATGGTTACTGTCATGACGTTGGCAATATAGGAAAATTAGGTAGGAGCTCCAATCACTCTCTTGACAAACCATGTTGGCATTATCACAGCAACAGGAATTTCAAACCAAGTAATGGCAGGGTAAAGACTGGCAGGGTAAAGACTTTTGATACTGATGGGTACTATATGGTCCAGAGACTCTCAGACATGGGGCAGAGCTGTTCCTTGCTCTCCCTGTGCACAGCCGCTCATGAGGCAGTCGGGAGGCATGGTGGGTTCTAGTCCTGGCCCACCACCTCAGCAGAGCCTCACAACAAGCCAGACCACCCCCTCACTCCACGGGCGCCGCCATTTTCCACATTTGGACTTCCCTCTCGTCAGAACTCCACCCAGCAGACCAGCCCATCACAGCCCGGATCATCGACACCCACCCTGCAGCAGCTTTTTTCCTCAATCCGCCCAGGTATGCTGGTCCAGAGACTCTCAGACATGGGGCAGAGCTGTTCCTTGCTCTCCCTGTGCAAAGCCGTTCATGAGGCAGTCGGGAGGCATGGTGGGTTCTAGTCCTGGCCCACCACCTCAGCAGAGCCTCACAACAAGCCAGACCAGCCCCCTCACTCCACGGGCGCCGCCATTTTCCACATTTGGACTTCCCTCTCGTCAGAACTCCACCCAGCAGACCAGCCCATCACAGCATGGCTTGCGCGCCACTGCGGCCACGCGGTTCATCAATAAATGCTTTATTTGGAGGTGTTTAAAAGAGTTTGCCTCCCTCTCGGCAAGCCTGGCAAGCTTCTCGTGTTGCATTTGATATACCAAATTCCAGTAACAATTATATTAGGTCATTCCCATGACCTAATATAATGGTTTAAGGCTCTTTATGTTCCTGTAGCAAGCCGATGCCCCTGGCTCTACTGGCATGAGACAGGACATGTGGAGATATTACTGGTGCCCGCTCTAGCAAATAGATGATCAACGGGAAGATCGTGATCGTGGGGTACTATATATAGTACCGGGAAGGCCGCGGGGTCCCCGACAGTGTCAGGACAGAGGTTCTCTTCTACCTCCGAGGACGCCAGGAGAACAGATGAAAACTCACGAGACCGATGCAGTTTCAAAAATGGCTTTTAATAGTACAAAAGCTCTTCCACAGCAATCCAATATAATGAACAAACTCTACCTCTGGTCTGAATTTAGACCATACAAAAGAGTCTAAGTCTCCCACCAAAGAGAGAGGATCTCACCCGAGCTGAGTCCTACCCAGAAGATGGAGCAAAAGACAAAAAAAGCAAAAAGCCAAAAGCCAAAAGCCGCAAGGATGAGGAGCCAAAAGCCACAGGAGCCAAAAGCCGAAAGCTAAAAAGGCCCAAAAGGTAAAAGTGAAGGGGCCTCAAGTAAGCCCCTTATATACACCAAAGTAATCCAACCGGGAGGGTCATGTCAACAAAGAACTCTAAACAGAGTGTAGTGCCACACCCTATTGCAGGTATAAACAAAGGTTATGCCAAGGTCTAATCCTTTCTACCAAGATTATCACTTTTTTAAAAAAATTTTTAAAATATTTTATTATATGACCATGAGATAAACAATTACAAAGTGTTCATGTCTGGGTTTCAGTCATACCCATCCCCATCACCCATCCCTTCACCAGTGCCCATTTCCCATCACAATGTCACCAATATTCCCCCTCTCCCCCGCCCAAGCCTGCCTCTATGGCAGGTTCTTATCTTGCTGTTCTCTGGCACTCTGGTTGTTTCCATATTCTGGTTATTGTGAAAGTGTTGCTGTGAACATGGAATTGTAGATGGTGTTTCTTCTGTGTGGTTTTGGTCTTCCAGGGCATATTCCCAAGAGTGGTAGGACTGGGTCAAATTCAACAAGTGGTGAATTTGTCACAATTTGTCAAAGTGGTGAATTCAGAGACTGGTCTGGCAAGCTACCCGTGTCGTATTTGATATGCCAAAGCCAGTAACAATTATAGACCTCATTCCCATGACCTGAAGGAATGGTTTAAGTCTTTTCATGTTCCTGGAGCAAGCAGTTGCCCTTGGGCTACACTAGCATGTGACAGGACACATGGAGATGTTACTGGCGCCTGCTCAAGCAAATCAATGAACAACAGGAAGACAAGTGACAAGTGAGACAAGTGGTCAATGTCTAGTCTTTGGAAGAATGTCCATATTGTTTTCCAAAAAGGCTATACCGGTCGACATTCCCACCAACAATGGATGAGAGTTCCTTTTTCCTGCATCCATGCCAGCATTTGTTGTTCTTGCCCTTTTGGATATGTGCCAGGCTCTGTGGTGTGAGATGATATCTCATTGTTGTTTTAATTTGCATCTCTCTGATGATTAGTGATGATGAGCATTTTTTTCATATGCCTTTTGGCCAGTCGAATTCCTTCCTTGTCAAAGTTTCTGTTCATTTCCTCTCCTCATTTTTTGATGGGGGTTGGCTGTTTTCTTTTTGTAAAGTTCTACCAGTGCCTGATATATATCTCTTATGTAAAACACTGGAGAGAGGGGCTGGTATAAAGTAATACATCTTAACTTCATGAGCTTCATGTAATCTAGATGGTACCCACAAGGTCCTTCTTATTATTATCTGCACCAGGGTGATTCTGAGTATCTTGTTCTAGTGTACTGAAAGGGTCACACTTGCCTGCTTAGAGCAAACTAGTATGATCCTTCCTATAGTCTTCCTATAGTCTCAGTGTAGCCAGGGTGGTAGTCTCCTGGTAAATTCTAACTGTCCCACCATGGGTGCAGTGGGTATAAAGAGGAGCTGTGCCCAATCCAGAAAACATAGAAGTCTTAGTAGATGTATAAGTCAGAAGCTATTCAATCAAGGTGACTTCTGTAACTGCCACACCCTCTAGCAGTGTTTACATAGAAGAGAGGTCTCATTAGAATGAACCTTGACTTAAATAGATTAAGCTGTGAGTGGGCAAAACAACAAAACTCCCAGAATAGCTAAACCTGTCCTCCAACAGTGGTCTCAATAAATTAGTGGTTTCAGAGACCTAGTGTTGCAGGGGTAATCTTTTTTCAGGATCAGTACTGAATTTACAAACTAGAAAGAAGCTCACAACACTTTTTTTTTTTCTGGCAATGAGAAGGAGGCTCACTGTTACGTGAGTTGCTAAGTAAGCAGAGAAAGTACCTGAAGATGTGCAGATCCCTCAAATATTGGCAAGATTCTTCCCAAAGTAGAGAACAAACTCTGGGGTTGCTAAATCAGGAATCTGTGGCTAGACCAAAATCAGCTATTTCAGCAGACATAACATGGCAGGAAAATTTCCTTCCCCTCTCAGATTAGTTTTAATGCACTGTTCAAGTATAATGAGGTAAAGTTTATAGGGTAATCAACTATGTTGATTGGGTATTGCCGGTGCTGATGATGTATATGCTCATTAAGGAATCCCTGTAGTATTAGTCCAAATTAAAATGATCAGTTGAGTGTTGGAAGATCCCCAATGCTACATAGTAGCTCCAGAACTGCTGGGTGCAATCCTGGAGGGCCCCCAGCTTGCACCCACTACCTGCTCAGGGATACTGTCTGTTGGTGCACAGGGAACTATATGCATTGCCAAAAAATGACCTGGGTTGAGTTCAAAATTAAGTACAGGCATTATCATATAACTACGTTAACATTATAGAACTTGATTTATCATTGAATATACTTGCAAACTCAGTATAACTATTTTAAAATATATATTACATGTGACAACAATGTTGATTTTTAGGGAAAAAAATTCATTATTTTATAAACAATTAGAACAATTATGAAACCAAAGTATAGACCACTAATTGAAGCTGGTATGAAAGAAGGGGATAGAGTCCATCTCATGAACCAAAACCCTTTGACTAAATTTGATGCATACCATATGAGAACGGGCAGCTAATCCTCCAAAGCCTTGATTTCTCAAGTACATGGTTTGAAAAGTCATACCCATTACTACTACTGGCATTCTGCTTCTTTATGTAAAACTGTCAGAGTCCCCTTTGTTCATAGCCCTGGGTTTTGTATTTAAGTGAAATGTTGGTTTCTCACTTTACATACTCTTATGCTAGAGCAAAGCCCTTTTGTATAGACACAGAAAGACAGTTAAGGCTATGCATTTGTGATACAGGAGTCAATCAACTCTGAAATATTTACTCCTGGGAACCTGTCATATTTCCTAACATAAACCTCAGTTGTTCTTAGATTGATTCTAGTTCCTTACACCCCAAAAGAGACCCATCGTGGGATTTGGATGGACCCAGAGCAAACTGAGATTAAGTTAGCCTGGCCTCAACATGGGATGCTCTAAGTACCATAAGCAGGATAATAATCTAAGAGCAAGGTCATGGAACAAACTCTGTCCTGACTCACAGATAAGCAACTGATTTGGGACCAGGTCACAGTTACGATAAATTTAACCTAGCCTGAGGACTATAGCAAGATATATATTCTCGTATTTTCCCAGGAAAATCCACCCTTTATAAATGTCTGCATCTCTTAATGTGTTTATACAAAATGACTATAAATATTATTAAGAACTCAATGTCACACCAGCAAAAGAATGGAGAAAATAATATGTCCTTAACTGGAATTCTGCCTCTTTCCAGGACAGGTCATAGTCCCAGGGAAGAATTCTATCTCCTGGGGGGATGTCCCCTGGTATCCTACTAGATTACCCTAGGAAGGAGGGGCTTTTACACCCTCGCATTGTTTTAGGGTCAAAGACCATCACCTCTTGCATCTCCCAACCTCCAACTTTAGGGGAATTTAAAGAGCAGGCTTGACTTGAATAAAGTGGTAGATGGTTTGACTTGAATAAAGTCGTAGATGGAAGAGCCTAGGACTATCAAGGAAACTATGGTACTGTTCTTTTATCCATAGGTAGGGAGTGGCAGAGAGAGGGGGAATGGCTGTCAATCACAAAGCTGCCAGGAGAGGACCCTGCCAAGCATCAATATATGATGGAAACCCTGCTGAGCCCCATCATAAAACAGTATTGTTAATCTACATTGCCAGGTAGAGTCTTAAGTATTTGTTATCTTGGGTATTTGTTATAGTTAATAGGTATTAGGATACAAATAAATTTCATGTTAAATTTCTTGACTAGGCAGTTAAATTCAATGGAGTTTGAAACTAGGGATGGAGACTGCTATCACAATTTCAGAGCTATCTTCGTGAACTAAATAAGGATCTATGTGAAACACCTTTTACAACCTGACAGCAAATGTCAACCCTGCCACTTTCCCTCTCTTTAGAGTTACTTCTGAAGATTAGAGATTGGCTACTGCAGAGCTGAAGTGAGAAAGAGAAAGTCACAGAGAAGCAAAGGCATACTTGCCTTGCTCACAACTTTATCCAGGGTTAGGATGGTTTACAAGATTTTGTTTCAGGTGTTAAATGATGATACAACTTAGAATGAGAACTTTAGTAATTTGAAAATACTCTTAAAAATATTCCTTACAACACTTCTCCCAACATCTGTAAGAAAATCATGGCCAAGAGAAATGAACTACTTTACTTTGCTTCCCAGAGTACTTTAATTCCATTACAGCATGCAAAATTCATATATTACATCATAGTCACATATGCTAACAGAATACTTCCAGATAGAGTTAAAATCTGGAAGTATTTTAACTAGGCAACATGTCACAGTTGAAAAACACACACATACACACACACACACACACACGTATGATTTTACTCCTGAACGTACTAATGTCTTTTGGGGGAACAGGGTCATTTGAATCATATTCAGCTGTGCTAGGGCTTATCTCTGCTTCTGCACTCAGGGATCACTCATGAGGCTCAGGGGACCATATGTTAAGCTAGATTTTGAACCTAGGTACACTGTGTGCAATGCCACTATACTATCACTATAGTCCCACAAAAAAAGAATGCATACACTGGAGCTGACTTTTGGTGCATTCATAAAATCAAAACACTCTAATAATACAAACAAAAACCTATATATTTTTTCCAACTACATTTTTCCCAATTTGGAAGTTTCTCAGGGTAATAACAATCCACATTCCAGTTTTGACTACTCTTAAGTATGTTTTGGGACCAGTAATGCCTTGAGAAAAATGAAGTTAGACATAACATTGAATCAATCATTGATCTTTTATGAAGTAATCAAAAAAAAAAACAAAATGAAAACATTTTGAAGGATCATTCACATTTCATATACTGCTTATCCGTCCACCCTGACCTGAATCCTAATTGTTCACTTCTGTTTAGGATAAGCACACTCATTCTGCAAAAGAAGACATTTTTTTTTGTTTGTTTGTTTCTTTTGGTTACACCTGGCAATCCTCAGGGGTTACTCCTGGCTCTGCACTCGGAATTACTCCTGTCGGTGCTCGGGAACCATACAGGATGCCGGGGATGGAACTCGGTCGGCTGCATGCAAGGCAAATGCCCTACCTGCTGGAATATCGCTCCGGCAAAAAAAAAAAAAAAAAGACAATTTTATAGTCAGGAACTATTTAGCAAAATTAAGTGTGGGAGAAATGTTTATAGAAATGAGGGTTTAAAGTAGCAATGTGCAAATCTGTGACTACCAACATCTTGAAAATAATTAGAACAAGTGGGGCTGGAGTGATAGCCCAGCAGGTAGGGCGTTTGCCTTGCAAGCAGCCGACCCGGGTTCCATCCTCGGCATCCCATATGGTCCCATGAGCACCGCAAGGAAATTCCTGAGCAAAGAGCCAGGAGTAACCCCTGAGCGTATCTGGGTGTGACCAAATAGCAAACAAAAAAAAAAAAGGAAAAAATAATTAGAACAAGAAGTAGTATCTCTTACACAGAGCACTCTTATGTGGTATATCATAGAGCCGTTTGGCTGATAAACTGTGCATCCAACTGGAATAAATACTTTACTTAGACAACCTAAGACAACACAACAAATTATTTTATGCTTTAAAAATATTGAGAACTCTCATGTACCACAGAACATGCTACAATGTAAGTATAAGGAAACAATAAAAGTTCTTTGTTTACTATGATAACTTTTAAAAATATTATTTATAAATACATTTTATATTATATATATTGCCTCCTTTAAAAGTGTCAAAAATTAAACGTAGTCTGCAAAGTGAATTTTAAAATGGCTATCAACAGTAATGAGTTTTCTTCTTTAGACAAAACTTAATATATAACATTTTATCAAAATTATAAGAATCATTTGCTTTGAAAGAGAGAGGTCTCAATTTAAACTGACAGTAAAGAGTATCCCCTCAGTATCCCTTGACAAATGCTGTGAGCATATGCTGTCTCTACTTCACACTTTTGAACATTCCAGCAAAATCTGGGGATCTTCCTGAGGAAAGGAACTTCAAAATTTCCCAAGACCAGGAATTTTGCCCCAGAACTTAGACTTACCAAGACTAAGAGATATGGGAAAGGGTCAAATACCCCAAAACCTAAGCAAGCAAGACCACTCTGTATAATCCGTGTAGTCTCTGTAACACTGTCACTTGACAAGTAACACAAAGACCCAGTTTTCCTATAAAAAATTCCAGAAAAATAAGCCATTTTCACTTGCTCCTATAGGCAGCTAAGGAGAGAATGCTAAATATAGTTCTCTGCATGGCCTCAATACCCTGAAGACTTGATTACAAAATACTAGAAGAAGATTAAAAGAGTCTTCTCATTTGACTGAGCAATAATTTAAGAGATCAACTTAAGAGATTTACTTGGAATCTCCAAGTAAATCTGTGCTGACTTGTGAACCTTGTTAAGAGATTTTTATCTGGGTTAGTCTGTGGTATTTGTAGACAGAATTATTTAGATCCTAGTTCAGAAAAATTGATTCTTACTGTTGTAGGCAGGCGGGGGGCACATGGCAATAAAAATTCCTGAAGAAGAAAAAAACACTGGTCCTTCAGCTATCCAGAGTCACACCTATTTGAAAACCCAAAACCAGACTTGATAAGACCACTATCAACAATAAACCCTGAGGGAAGGGAAGGTCAAAGGGAATGTGAAGCCCATAGGCCACAGGCCCTTCTAATGGCTTTAGCTAATTAAATCTCCTGTGGGAGATGAATCAGCCTGCCAAGGACCCAGCTCACAGAAGTCTCCAAAGCATTCCAGTCAAAGAAGACCACTCCCAAAGGCTACTCCCCTTGGCAACAGCCCTAGCAACCTAGGTTGAAGCCCCATATGGGAGTAACTTGGGGAGAAATCTATAAAAGCTGTCCTGACCAAAGGACGGCACACACATGCTGCACGACACACATGCTGCCTGAGCCCATGTGGCCGAGCACATGTGGTGCCTGAGCACGTGTGTTGCCCGCATCTCCCCTCTTGAGATGTGTACTCTCTTTCTTTCTTTCACTCCTCCTTCCCTTTCCTAAACGCCTCCTTAATAAAACCTGGTTTACTTCACTGCTCCTCGACTCCTGAAAATTCTTTTTCTGCGAGAAAGACAAGAACCCTGAGGCAACCCTGGGTAAGGTCTAGGACTGACTTTCCTTTCCTGCAAAGAGCAATTCCTCGCTCCAGCCTGAGTCAGTAGCTCCCGAGAAACCTCGAGTGGTGGGGATCAACTCCCGTGCCTAGAGATCAAGCCACAAGGTGCAGGTGTTCATCGCAGACTTTATCAGTCCTAAGCCTGCCCAGTGGTTTCCGGGTGCAGAGACGGCTGGGGAGAAAGCGGGCCATCTATCTCCCCTTCCGGCCTCACATAAGCCACCCGTGAGGCCCATCTGCATCCTAACTACTATTTCACATCACTTTAGCTACACTGTGAATCTCCTTCTCAGTATTTAAATAGCTTCTACCGATTGACTTCAGGTCTTCAGGACTATGAAACATGTATGTTTTAAATATAATTAAGTTCTTAAATCTTGTTCCACTTATGTTAGTCTATATTAATCTAGCACACATGAGATGAATTTAATTTATGAAGTCAGAGTTCTCTCCAGCATTTAGCAGTTATACTGTGGTCAGGTCAGTTGGCAAAAACAAAAGGTTTCCAAATTCCCTTCCTTTGAGCAGTCTGGCTTTGGGTAACATTCCACAAGAGCAGGCATGCAAGGCAGGGCGACTTTTCACTTTTCTAGCTTAACAATGGCTGACACATGTTCAATAAACATTTAATAAACCAGTGTTTTCTCCTTCCACAATTTAAATTTTCTCTCCAAATATCAAACTAATTTCAGTGTACCTGTAACAACTATTAGCATTTTGGAATGCTAAGACTCTTTTCTTACTTATCCGGCTCTTACTTATCCAGCTTTGAGCACAGTCTCTTGGAAAGATTCAGAAAGAACAAAATCATGCAATTTGCAACCACATGGTATGGTACCATTCCCTAAAACATATAAATGAAAGAAAGTAAGAAAGACAGTAGAAACTAAATTCAATTATTCTGTTTGTAGAACGCAACAAAAAATTAGAAGCAATTTGGGAGGCTGGGGATTGGGCCACATCCAGCTCTGCTCAAGGCCTACTCCTTGCTCTGTGTCCTAGAATCAGTCCTGGTGGATCTTAGTGGGCCATATCCAGTGTCAAGGATCAAAACTGGGGTAGACTTACACTAGGCAATTATTTTTCAGCTTTACTATCTCTCGGACTCCTCAAAATATTTTTTTAAATTTGTCAATTCAGTTTCAAATGACATTAGTTTTTATGGTCTCATTACAAACTTGATTGACAAAGTCATAAAAGTGTAAAGACTAATCCATCTCATAAAAACAAAAAGCTAAAAGAATTAAAAATGAGACAGATTGGAAAAATATGAGTCAACATGAGTCAATATACTCAGAGTCAAAATTCACAGCAAAATGAATTCCATCTTTATCAACTGCCACACTATTATTTATTATCTAAGAACTTTATTATGAACTTATTTTATTTTAAAAAGACACATATGAGAGTATTTACTTCAAGTCTATTATATGACCAAGTTATTCTTTACGTGTTTATATCTTATATGTGTCTGTCTCTGTATTATAACTACCCTATGAGTACTTTATCATGTGTGATGTCAGAATCCATATTCCTTCCAAAACATTATGGATTCAATGTTCTAAATTATAAAGGAAAAACCCCTAAGTATTTTAAACCTATAATACAAACTTTATATATCTGAGTTCTCTCCAAACATAAGAAATGTTGTCAGTATGAATGATGCAATGTATAATCAAATTAGGTTTTCCTTTTTCTCTTTTTTGTTTTAATTTTAT
Organism: Cryptotis parvus; assembly: GCA_021461705.1. Classification (NCBI taxonomy): domain Eukaryota; kingdom Metazoa; phylum Chordata; class Mammalia; order Eulipotyphla; family Soricidae; genus Cryptotis; species Cryptotis parvus. The sequence goes on from JAJIBD010022593.1 coordinate 147,450, forward strand.
TTTGGGACTATATCCAGAGGTGCTCAAAGCTTATTCTTGGATTGAGGCTCAGGGGGCACTTCTGAAAGGGCTCACAGGACCATATTGGGTGCTAGGGATGAAATCTGGATTAAGCATGTGCAAGGCAAATGCTCTGCCCACTGAAGTATGGCTCCAGCCATCAAATTTAGTTTTCAAACCACTTTAATTCTAGATTTACAAGAAACAAATAATTAGATAATAATTTAGAGTAAAGTGAAAGATTACATTATTCTCTCACTATTGTTCTGATTCTTAAAGAAGCTTAGAGAAATAAGTAATTTACTACTGTCATTAACCTATTCTGGCTGCATTTTTTATCAGAAGCTACAAATTCTGCTGAAGCAAAACTTCTATTATAACATGAATAGATATCCATTAGGGACCATGTTAAAACCACCAAACTCATTTCATCAGATACCTTATCTCACATAAAGTATGTTGCTGGACATAAAATGTCACTGGTTTACCTCTCAATGATCCAACCCCTTCAGGAAACTGGGCGTAGTTTTAATAAAATGGGACTCATAAGTTTTTATTACATTTATAATGAATGCTTTTCAGTTTTATAGGTTCTCTGAAGGAGCAATTTACTTTCTCTATTAAAACATGTCTTTATATCCTTTGCAACTCTCAGGTTTCAATTTTATGTCGCTACCACTCTAAACATAAATGAAGGTACTAAAGCTTTAATACAGAGATACAGTTATTTTCACTGATATGCATGCAAATCAAGTTTACAAAATTACATGTAAAAACTGCAGAAGATCTAAATCTCTTTGTATTGTAATTTCTTTTTATTTCATTTCTATCATATACAATTTCTCAAAACTAATCAATGGTTATATCAAGGTATATAACATATTTAGGTGTTAATAAAACAAGATTCATGATATTGCTTTCAGAATAGAGGATATTAAAATTCATTTAAATTGTCATTTTAGAAATAAGACTTAACAACTTAGTTGAAAGTATAATACTTTAACTTAGTGGTTATTTAACTACCCTCTTCATAATGCTCAACGCAACAACATATATTTTCTCAACTTATTTGCTTTATCTACACCCTCAAAGTATAATTCAACTCCAACATTAGGAACTATTACAAATGCATGAAAGGCTGACACAGGAAAATCTGTTTACTTTTCCCCCTAAAGAACTATTATATACTACATTCTGTTTAAACAGTTGGTTTAGTTTTTTTTAAATTGGAGTGTGTGAGGATTGGAGGAGACACATTGTGTCACAGTTAGTGGCGTCCAAAGGTTACTACTAGCTCTGCTCAGGGATCACTCCTGGTGGTGCTGAAAATTAAACAAGGGATTGCCAATGGGGCAAGCACTTTTTCCCTATAAATATCACTTTGACCCCATGTGTTATTTAAAATGGGGAAAAAAATTAACCCTCTCCGCAAAAACTCCCTCTCTGTAAAAGACTGGCTATAAGACAGGAAGAGAGAGAGATCAGATTATGTTTGTGACAAGGCAATAGAAGATAAAAGATGAAACTAATTAACTTCACGATACTGACATTTCATTTATATTATAAAGAAAACTAGGCATTCACCCAACAAATAAAATATAGAAAGGAACTGCAAGCCAATAGGAAGAATCCACACACATCAAATAAAATTGTATACTGCATCAGTTACTATTTAAGTTCATTTTTTAAATTTGTTTTGGGACCATCATGAAAGGCAAGAGCCCTGCTCACTGTACTAACTCTCCAGAATCAATTACTATTTAAGTTCTTGTTTACTTTATTGAACAAACATATAGTAATATTGCAAGAAACAAGAGAAATTTCCCTATATCAATAAAAATGAATCTTCTACAAAGGCTAAATTCAAATTCTATTTAACGATAAATCCATTTAATCTAGACTAGATATTTGGTGATAATTATTATCTGCACTTCAAAAATAAATACATCTGAAAAATCTAGTGTGTCATACATATTCTTTAAGGCTCCCCAAGCATCTTTTTATTTAAAAATCAACTTTGGGGAGGGTCTTGGACCACACCAGCATTGCTCAAGGATTACCCCAACATCTGTACTCAGGGGTCATTCCTGGCAGGCTTATGGGGAGTCATATGGGGTGCTCTTAATCAAATCTAGGTCAACTAAGTTCAAGGCAAGTGCCCTATCTGCTCTACTATTGCTCCAGACCTTAAAACATCTTTTTAAACTCAATCCATTCACTAAGTTGTTATGCAGAGCATGCTTGTGTCTTATGCATCTCTTATATCCTAAACACCAACATTTATCATATCAAATTCATAGGCATTTGTCTTCATTTCAAATGCAGTCTTATGAAAACTATACTTACCAAATCAACTTGAACTATAAGAAACTAATATCTAAGTACTTCTTTAAATAAATATTTTCTTTGTTTGACTAAACATGTCTCAAATGTCTTGTTAAAGGCATCACTCCTAGGATAAAGTAAAATTCTTACTGAGATGCAATAAGAAGCCAAAAGGTAGGTTTTCCAGTTCCTTTAATAGCAGATTTAACTAACATGGTCATCTTATTTGGCAAAATATATCAGGACCATTAAAATCCATTCATGGAACACAGATTTTCCTAGAAAAGATATTTATTAACTAAAGTGCTGGCCACTAAGTGCATCTTGTTAACAATTCTATGATGACAAGTTTTAAGAATCCAAAATAACTGTGCTTGTCATGTACTCGTAGCTTCTAGTCACGTAGAATTCATTGTTAGAGAAGAGTCTTCCTTTCTCCCACAGAAGCCTATCATTTAAACTGGTCTACTCCAAATATACCCAACGGGGCAAAGATGAGTGTCCTCACAGTTAGTTTCACTCATGAGCCCTGTCAGTGATTCAAGTGCCTCTACTTTGTTCTAGGTTGCTGTACTCTAATGATCGACAGTAGAGAGGATATGTAGAATTGACTCTTCACAGAAACTGGTTGAAACAGTGCTAAAAAATAGCATCAAAGAAAAGCATTATCAGAACAAGAAGGGAGTTTGGGGGAAATGGACTACTTCCCTTCTGAAATGGGATAAAGAGATAAGTGATTTATTCTATGAACTCCAGTTGACCCAATACTCATTGATTAACAGTAGATAGGAAGGTAAGTGCGGCTGGTCTGTTGCACATTCACAGAGGGCTTGCTTTCTGAAATTCATTTTGGATAATTGTAGAAAACATACAACAGCAGGTAAGTAAATAAAGAAATGTACAGATGGCCACCATATTAGGAGTCAAACTTAGTACAGACAAACCTAATAGGAAGTTCCTTCCAGAAAATTATGATCACAGCTATGGGGAAGGACTCTGGTTGTTTGTAAAACAGTCAGTCCCCTGTCTTTCTAGGAAATTGAAGAGCAAATTACCAGAACCATACAATACAAAAAAGAGGGAATAACTAATGTTTTAAAGGAGTATTTTGAAAAGTAGACTTTTGTTAATGAGTGTTTGGGGGGAGGGAGGGGTTTGTTTTTAATTGTGTTTTGTTTTGTTTTGTTTGGGGGCACACCTGGTTCTGCACTCAGGAATTATTCCTGGTAGAGATCTGAAGTCCTACGGGGTGCTAAGGATTAAACCCAGGTTGACAGTGTGCAAGGCAAATGCCCTACCTGCATTAATTGTGTGGACTGGAGGTGAAGGACTCCAGTCCCTTAAAGGAGTAGTTTATTTAAAATCAATTGTTTTATTTAGCTAAACACCTGTGCTCTCAGGGCCACTATTCCCATATCAGAGCAAGGCATGGAGGTTCAGTCCAGAAGGACATCAAACCAGGCCACTAACACAGAAAGCATTTGCTCCAGCCAGTGGTGCTCTCTCTCTGGCAAAGGGGAAGCGATTTTTAAGCAAATGTTTCCATTTAAAAGAACTCAACCACCTTAGTAAGCCAGATATAAGGTTGGATTTGTCTACATTCATTCAATAAATATGTATTGAAGGAAAACTATGTATCTGACATTGGTCTTGGCAATTGGATGTAAGCAAAACAGACATTCATTCCAGCTTGTACACAGTTTCTAATCTATTAGAGGAGAAAAACAATATTTGAACAAGAAAAATACATGTTATATCACAGTACCATATAGAAAACAATGACCAGAAAGACAGGGAATATTGAGAGGATATTAGCTATTTTAAATAAGCTGAACACATATAGCATTGGCTATTCATTCTTTTTTTTTCCTTTTCTGGTCTTGGGGGTCACACTCAATAGTGCCTAAAAAAAACACATGATTTTACTCTTGATGGTAGTGGTAAAGAGCAGACTAGAATACCTTACATTTTTTTAAAATGAATGGTTTTTCTTTTTAATAAATGCTATAGGAACTAAGACACCGAGAAATTAGATTCTTTCTGCTATTTGCTCTGCCTCTGCTACTGTCAAAATAAAGTAAAATAATATATTTCTAACTTCTCCTTTTTCCCTTTTCTAAAAGTGGGAACATGGGTTTGACACAAAGAGAACCCCAAAAGCTAAATGAATCCTCAGGATACCATGCAGTACAATCAGAAGCAGAACAACAGAATTCCCCAAAGCTACCTCCCAATTACTCAAGACAACACTGAAATCTAAACCTTCTCTGGAAAACAAAGTTTATGTCTTAGAGTCACATTGCATGGGTTACCCCTGTAAGCAACTAAGTTAGGGAAAAGTTTGACTTGCTGCTTTAATAATACAAAGTAACTATACACTAAGAACTGTTTAATAGATCAAACTCAGAGACCAGTCATGCTCTTAACATCTAACCATCCATCGGATTTACTCTCAGAAAGGAAAGATCTCACTCTAGAAGAGCCATCTATCACTTTTCATAAGCTATGCATTCTAAAATATTATTCAAAAATAATATCATTTCTCTAGTGGATGAGAAATTACTATGCCTGACTAAGAATTTTTAAAACTCAGACAAATCCTTCAGTGTGTAGTTTTCAAAATACTTTAACAGTCTAAAGTACAGTTGCTCTGATGCAATGTCTCATGAGAGGTGTCTACCTTTAAAAAGGCAAAGTTACAAACCCTTTCTATTTGAATAAATTCCAATAGAAACTGCAAACCATAAAACAAAAATCTTTTGGTTTTTAATAAATTCTGGAGAACAGAATCACCTTTGTAATAAAGCACGCATACAAAACCCTCAGTAAGATATATCCTTGGGCTGGAGAGAAAGGTTCAGTGCTTGACTTGTATGCAATGACTCAGGTTCAGTACCCAGTATCCCATATAGTCCCATATGCATCACACCAGTAATAATACCTGAGTGCAGTCAGGAATTAATCCTGAATATCACTGAGTGTGGCCCAAGAACAAAACAAGGAATAAATGATAAAAGCAAAATAAAATATAACTCCCTGTACAATGTTCTATATTTACTAAGACACCTATAATGCTGACTGATATATATGTATTAACCCCAAACCATAAAGTAGTATGATTCTCACTTGCCCTAGAAAACTGTACAGTGATTTGAAAGATTAAATGAAGTACCAAAAACACACCGACATCATGCATATAGTTTTATATAATACATTACGCAATTTTGACACCCACTGAGTTATGTTTTACCACCCTTACTAAAAAGTAAAGAAACTTGGACAGGAGAGATACTACAGCAGGTAAGGTGCTTGCCCTGCATACTGCCAACCCCGGGTTCAATCCCCCTCATACCACAAGGTTCCTCTAGCACAGCAATAAGTAAACCCTGAACACAGAGGCAAGGTTAGCCCTGTGGATGCCAGGTGGCGAAAAAAAAGTCATAAAATAATAAAAAGTAAAGATGAAGGCTTAGAGAAATCCCAAACTCAACAAGGAATTAACTACTAGAATCTCTTGAGGAAAAAAACCATTAGATAACAATTATACAAATAATTCCTTTTTATATAGAAATGCAATTATAATGTGTGATTATCATCATAACAGAGCCAGTATTAACAAAATCTGGAGAATTAAAATGACACATTTAAATATCAATTAACATTATTTAGTAATTAATGTTCTTTGCTTTAATACAGGCTATAAATCATATAGCTTTGAGATGTCTGTAAATTGATCAAGCCTATAATGATACCCACTTAGACTTACTTTTTACGATAATATTAAATTTTAAAATATATTCAAAATGAGAAATAATATTTTGGATACAATTCTATTTAGTCTTTAAGTCTAACATCCTGTCTAGCTATTACCACTATATAAAACTAAAACTGACATACTTAATTGAAACAGAGAGTTAACCAAGTAAAAGAGGAAATAAAAATACCTCAGATTATCCATGACTTCTACTCCGATCTCTTTGATAGCCACATCCACCTGCCCAAATACCAAATTCTGCAGGATGGATATGTCGTTCCCAATATTCTCCCTTCAGAAATCCGACATGATATTTCATTGGTAAAGAAGGGAACAGTACCCAGACCAGACAAAGTCAAACCCGAACACCTGAAGAATCTGCCATCAGTACTAATCAACACACTGGCTCAGCTCTTCACATGCTACCTGTCTGAATGCAAGGTGCCCTCCCAATGGAAAATCAGCATGACAGTTCTAATGTTCAAGAAGGGAGATATCCATAACATTGGCAACTATCGCCCCATCTGCCTGTTGTCTGTCATCTACAAGCTGTTCACTCGAGTCATCCTGAACAGGATTGGCAGAACATTAGATGAAGGATAACCATGCAAGTAAGCTGGATTCCGAAAGGGATTTAGTAAAATCGACCATATCCACATGGTAACCAAGCTCATTGAGGTTTGTAGGGAGTTCAAGATGCCGCTCTGTCTCACATTCATTGATTTTAAAACCCTTTGATTCTGTTGAGACCGAAGCGGGCATCGAAGCCCTAGCCAAACAGGGCGTTCAAACCCAGTACATCAAGATCCTTCAAGAGCTCTATTATGGATTCACCACCAGAATCTCACCATTCTACAAGGAAGTGATGATTGATGTCAAAAAGGGGTTCACGAGTGTGATACAATTTCACCGAAATTCTTCAGCACCACCCTCGAGAATGTCACATGGCAATTAGAATGGGACGGAATAGGAGTGAAGATAGACGGTCAGCAACTACATCACCTCTGCTTCACTGGTGACATCGTTCTAATAACACCAAACATTAGTAAAGCAGCACAAATGCTGGCTGACTTCTAACGAGAATTTGGAAAGATAGGTCTACAGCTGAATCTCAGCAAAACAATGTTCATGAAAAAAGACTAGTTCCAGAGACCCCCATTCATTCTCAATGGAAGAAACATCTCTGAATGTAGCAGTTATATGTACCTAGGTCGAGAAATCAACATGATGAATGACTGAAAACCTGAACTGCGCAGGAGGAAGAGAGTGGCATGGAATGCCTTCAAAAGCATCAAAGAAATAGCTAAAAAGACCAAGAACCTCCAGCTCCAGGCATATTTCTTCAACTCCACCATTCTCCCTGCATTAATCTACGCCTCAGAGACCTGGGCCCCTACGAAAAGCAGGATGAGAATGCTATTCGGGTCTCCGAAAGAGGAATTGAAAGAGCTATGCTTGGAATATCATGCCTCACTCAAATGAGAGAAGGAATCCGGAGTTCCGACCTCCAACTACGATTGAGAGTCAGGGATGCTGTCTTGTTTGCCAAGGCATCGAAAATCAGATGGGCTGGACATGTAATGCGATTTGGAGATGACCCCTTGGACTAGAGTTGCTACCGACTGGATCCCACGGGATGTCAAAAGATCACGTGGCTGCCCACCTACCAGATGGTCAGACTTCTTTGTCAAGATACTGAACAAATGGTTTGAGGCTCTTCATATTCCTGAAGCAAGCAGATGCCATTGGGCTACACTGGCACGTGATAGGGTAAAATAGAAATGTTACTGGCACCCACTTGAGCAAATCAATAAATAACGGGATGCCTAGTGATCAAGTGAAAAACATCTCATGGGCAAAATTCAGAAGGATTCTTAACAAAAGATTTTCAGAGACAGGCACTCATTGAAGTAATCTGAGCACTTCTAGATTCATGAAATAGTGCAAGGGATAAAGGGCAAAAATGCTGAAAGCAAGGCACTTTGAGAGGAGAAAACTCAATAAAAATAGGTAACAATGTAAGAAAACAATAAGTGTGGCCTATGAGCATATAAAGACAGAGGGTTTAGAGAAAATTCTGGATAAAATAGTAACCACTGATGATGTTTTGAAAAAAATGCCCTTAAAGAAAAGTGTGATCCAACTTTCATTTTATCAAAATTAATTTCCCAGGACAGTGTATAAACTGTAGTATCTGAACTGCTATGCCAGCACTACCAGTACCTGCCCTTTAATGACATGAAAAATGTCATGTATGAATCGAATCAAATCTTATATTCTAAGATTTCTTCACAATGCCCATTCTAAAGCTCTGACTTGTGTTCTGGTAAATACTATGTTGAGAACTCCATGAACAGTATATATGTTCATGTTTAGTGTTCTAGCAAATACTGACATGAAATTGACATAAATCTTGCTTTCCAAGTCAAAAATACCTTTATTTATATAATCATAGCTTTTACACTGTTGAGCCTCAGTTTAAAGTTTTTATTTGTGGGTTAGTTTTTTGAGGTAGATGGTATGATTACATAGCACTAAATTCTTCAGAAATTCATCAAATATATCAGATATAAACCATTAAGACTTTAGAAATCAAAAGAGTGTGGCCCTTCCAAGTACTTTACTGTACATGTTGTGTATTTATTTCAAGGGCACTGTCACTGCCACTTTCGCACTTCACTATGGGAACTGTCAACTAGTCAATCACCAATTCTCACGGCAAATCTGTCCCACTGAATTTCACAGAATACTATGGGTCAAAGGAGAGTCTCTTTTGCCCTCTCTCAATTGCTTGCCTCTTTGATATGCATCCATATATTCAATTTAAAAAAGTAATCTTACAGTATCTATATTGCAAACCATAATGCCCCAAGAGAAGAGAAAGAGAAAAATGTAAGAGAGTAAGCAAAGAGAGAGAGAAAAGACAAGCGCCAGTGACAGAAGCTAGGCTGTGGTAGTGAGGAATGGTGGGAGGGAAACTGGAGACATTGGTGTGGGACACACACACAGTGGTGAAGGGATGGGTGTTGGAACATTTGTGACTAAAACCCAAACAACAGAAACAACAATGAACAGTAGTAAATCTTTCAAGACAGACCAATAGCACCAAATCTTCTTTTCATAATGATACCCAGACTGAATTAAAATTACCACAGATAGTACATTATTCTTACATTTGCGATTCAAAAGTAATCTTTAAGTACCTTCAGATCTCATGATCAGTGAAGTCAGAAGTTTTGTTTTGCTTTTTATTACATGTATTTTTAGAGCAGAAAGTCCTGCTTTCTTTCTCTTAAGCCTATTCCCTCTCTATCTAACGGGTGGAAATAAAGGAAAACATGTTTCTTTTAATATTCCTTTATCCAGGTAAGTTTCCCTTAGCTTTCTATCATTAAGCTACGTAAGTCCAGAAAGATTCTCCTAAAGAGGCATTTCTAAATGCAGTAAAGATAAGGTTTATGTCTATATTCTTTTTGGAGTAGATAGTCACAACTGACTTTGATCTTCAGATTTTAAAAGTATTTAGCATGCCTCAAAAACTCATTCTCATCCATCAAAAGTGGAATAGTGAAACAGAACAAAATAAATAATCCAAAGCCCCTGTGGGGAGATTTTTAAGGAATTCTACTCTATTATTTAATCATGGGTGCATATCTTCCTGCTGTGGAGTATATAAAAGAAAATTTTCTATTAGTGCTTCCATTTTTCTATTTAGATATAGCCATATGAAAACTGTGATTACAAGAGTGTTCTGTACTGAAAGATACTTAAAGTATCACAATCAATAAAATTCACCTTAACAGGAAAATAAAGATTATACTCACTTGAGCACTAGAGTTGGGGCAACCTGGGTAAAATATCTCAGTCCAGCTACCAACAAAACCATCTGTGCCTCAGTCTCTTTGCTGGAGACTACCCTACTGTTTTGGGTTGACATATAGTCATAGTCTTTCTTACAACGTTAACTGTAGTCCATAGAAAAAAAGAGCTCAATCAGTGTTAGCACTATTCTGATCAATTCTGAGTCTGTTTCCCTTTCTCATTTCCAGACTTAAAATATAGTTAAAATTATATAATCAACAAATAATTTCTTAGAAAAAAGACTAAGATTTTCCATCATAAATCCATTTTTTAACATTTATTTTTCTCTAGCAGACTCTGGAATGTCCTTAAATTTTTATTCTTTGGTATTGAAGGGTCATCAATTGTTACTTCATCCTTTGAATAATCCATCATTCTACTTTCCATCACATTATGCATTACTCTTCCTCCTTCTGCTCTCGGTTCAAGGCCTAGTGTACCAAAAACAAAACAACACAGAAAAACCATCAATAGCTACTAAGACTTCACTCATGTTCTTTTTTCAGACTTATGTTAAGAAGCAATATCCTCATAGAAGCTATTTGGGAGTGTTTCTGTTTCTTCTATTTCCTGGAAGAGCCTGAAAAGGATTGGCAATAGGTCCTCTTTAAAGGTTTGAAAGAATTCACTAGTGAATCCATCTGGACCTGGCTTTTGTGTTTGGACAGATCTTAATTACTGTTTCAATTTCCTCGATGGTGATAGGCTTATTCAGGTATTGGAGGTCATCTTGTTTCAGCCGATGGAGGTTATAGGACCTCAGGAATTTATCCATTTCTTCCAGGTTCTCATGTCTATGAGGCATATATCACTCTGATACCAAAAGCAGGCAGAGACAACACAAAAAAAGAAAACTACAGCCAATCTCCCTGATGAACACAGACAATAAGATCTTCAACAAAATACTAGTAAACAGAATCCAAAGACTCACCAAAAAGATTGTACATCATGACTAAGTAGGATTCATCCCAGGAATGCAAGTATGGTTCATATCCGCAAGTCAATCAACATAATACATCATATCAATAAGAGAAAAAAAAACCATATAATCCTATTGATAGATGAAGAGAAAGCATTTGACAAGATTCAACACCCATTCATGATTAAAACCCTCCAGAAAATGGGGAATTGAAGGTACCTTCCTCAATATAGTTGAAGCCATCTACCAAAAGCCCACAGCGAATATCATTCTCAATGGGAAAAACTAAAAGCCTTCCCCTAAGATTGGGGACAAGACAAGGTTGTCTACTCTCACCACTTCTATTCAATATAGTACTGCAAATACTTGCCATAGTAATCAGAGCAGAAAAGAACATTAAGGATATCAGATAGGCAAGGAAGAAGTCAAGCTATCACTATTTGCAGATGACATAATATTATACCTAGAGAACCCTACACTCTCTACCAAAAAAAATCCTAGAAACAATAGATACCCATAGTACAGAGCCAGGGTACAAAGTCAACACTTTGTATATTTCTAATATACAAATAATGAAAGAGAAGAAAGGGATATCAAGAAAACGATCCCATTCAAAACTGTGCCACAGAAAATCAAATACCTAGGAATCAGTTTGACAAAGAATGTAAAGGACCTCTACAAAGAGAACTAAAAATCATTACTTCAAGAAATAAAAGGGTACACAAGGAAATGGAACCACATTCCCTGCTCATGAATCGGGAGAATCAACGTTGTCCAAATGGTAATGCTCCCTAGAGCTTTATACAGATTCAATGCTATCCCTATAAGGATATCAATGACATTCTTCAAAGAAATTGACCAAACTCTCCTGAAATTTGTATGGAATAAAAACCCCACCGATTGCTCTATTTAGCATAGAGCTACATTCCTGATCCAAGTTTTACAAGAATTCACAGAAACATATTCATTTTTGTAGTACTTGAACAAGATTATCAAGTTATTCATCATTAATTAATAATATAAAAAATTCAATCTCACTGACATCTCTTCTTAAATTATTTACAGAGTCCAAGTAATGGGCATGATAAAAACAAGAAACATTTTGTCATGATATAGCTTATTATTGATTAGAGCTCCAGAATCAAAGCAAGTCCTTAATTAATAACCCTCTAAAGTACTTTATTTTATGGCTGAATTACTTATTCATTGGCCCAGAGAACTGACATTTTTACTGGCAGGTTATGAAATGTTTGTTAAAGCTATGAAGTCTAATTACAAAAAATCTTTCATGGGCAAAAAGAGTGAAAAGTAATGAGAAATTATCTCTCTGTGACTAGAGGAAGAATTATGAAGCAAATGAAAACAAATAGAGTGAAATCAGTTGAATGATACACGTGAAGGTGGTTTAGAGCATAAATATATGAGAGAACAGGCATATAATATAGAGTTGAAAATGGCAAGGTTGGTCTGGTGCCATCATTTCCATTTTTGTGGGGAAAATATTAACATATTTATATCTTTTCTTTATTCAATGTGTTGGTAGTTACAGGAAGTTTCATGATTACTAATTTGTTATCATTAATCAAATAATAAGACTTAGGATAAATAGATTTTTAATTTGCTATCTAGAAACTGAGTCATTATTATCATCTAATTATCATTTGAGACAGCTTAAGCACAAATGTTTTACACACTCACCACCTTACTACTAAGGCTGCTGGTTCCATATTTATTATACAAAACTAATAGTATTTATAAAAACACAATGATTCTAAAGACCAAAATTTCTTAGTCAGGAATTTTGAAGCAATTTTCAGTTAACTGAAAAATAGCTAATCAAATTTAAACTTGAAAATTTATATGTTTCAGATAATAGAGTAGGAAAATAAATACTCATTTCACTTTATTCCTATACCAATGAAGTCTAAAGATAATTAGCATAAATGCCAAACACTTAGGTATAGATTGCTTGGCTAGATAAATAATTGCTACTTTTATAATTATTAGATGCCCTCCAAAATAACACCAAGTTTGACTCAATAAACCTTTAAGAGAAAATGACATTTTTAGAAGGTATTATTTTACCAGATGAGTCTTTACATATCAACATAATTGCCTAAATAGCAGTATAAAGCAGTATTTTTAACTAACAATAATTCTTTTATCTCCATTTTATATAGAAATAAAAACCAATATCATGCCCAGAAAGAGTTCAGTGGGACACTTAAAGGTAGAACTTGAGTCAAATAGAGAGAACATGTCCCAATGGTCTGGTGTTCTGGACTCCATTGGACTAGCTGTTAAGTTACAAATAACTGTTATAATGGCTCCATTAAAATCCACAGAGGAAGGTATCTGTTCTCCCTGTACTTTCATTTACCAAGGAAGGTATGTCTTGCCAAGAGTTAAAAATCAGCCCCTCATCCTTTACTCAACCTAAATAAATCCTTTTGGTTTAGACTGTTTTCTGATCTTGAGTCCCAGTCTCATCTAAGTTAAAATTACCCGACTTGGCATTTCCACAGAAAGAGAGTCCTGGCCGAAGATGAGCAGAAACTCATTTGGCTCTTTATCTTAAAAATGTTCTTCTGTTTTAAAGATGGATCACATTTCCAATGTAACTATAGGACTAGCTCTACTTTATTCATCAGTTTGAAGTTTTTAAGCTGGATTTTCTTCATGTGGAAACAGAAAGATATTTGAGAAACTTGCAAAATTCACCTAATTTACCCTGCTCTTTCTAGGGAGAATCTATTCAACCCAAAATACAGGTGCCTCATTATTCTTATAAAACTCTGGCAACTATCTGCAAACTTATTTTATAACCCTATTAAGTTGTCTCCTCACTGACAGAGACAGGGAAATATTTTCCTTTATACTATGCCTGATATATTTCTAAGCGTCACATAGTTTTATGTATGTTTTCTTTTTGAGTTTCACCAACTGGTTAAAACACACACACAAAAAATGCATTGTCCTAAGGTTTTATTCTTAACTATAGTACCAATCTTTAAGAGAAAGTCTTATAGAAAAGAAAATATCTTTCATACTTCAATAGCAGGGTGAATACTGAAATAAGATTGCTCTAATTGGGCAATCATCAAATTTATAAACAATAACCTGGTTCTGAGCATGAAAACTGGAACATTATGTCAAACTGTAAACTAAGCCAAGAACTTGAGAATCTTATTATATTTGCCTTGATGGTGTAGAAATGGGTAGGCCTCTGGCTTTACCTCAATATAGCTTGCATATACAGGCAAAGAATGCCTGGCTGAATATACAGCACTGTAAGTAGGCCCACAAGATTCAAACTTCATTATCTCATATGGTCACCTGAGTCTCACCACCAGGTGTAGCCCAAACACAAGCAAACAAACAAATAAAAGAGCAAAGAATGTAGAAATTTAAAAAGTAATTAAACTTTTCCCAAAAAAAGTGTCAAATACAGTAGCACTAGTTGGTAATTTATTTAACAAATGTTTATTAAGTGCATTGCTGATAGAGAACTTTCTGTAATCCAAGAGGGTATGAAGATAACTAAGAAATAAAATATCTAAGAAAACGGAATTATTTTAAGTCAATACTCTGGAGAATACTACAGAAATTGGGAGAAAAGAAACCATATGTTGATTGGTCTACAGGGACATGAGAACTGTTTACACAAGCCCTAAAAAATACAAGTTGACTTTTAAACAAAGAAGTTAAGGTAGACCACACACCAGAAAATGCTTCAGTGTGGAACGATAGATATAAATATGTAGAAAGAAGAAATCAAAAAGTTTTCCAAGGAAAAATAAAGAAAAGTGAAGTAAAGGAAAGAAGGAAGAAACACTTGAGTTTTAGTCACAGTATGATTTTGTGGATATTGTATGAAACAAAATTGGAGTCACATGTTGGACCCTATCAAAGGACTGTGAATGTATGCTTCAATCTATTTCGTGAAAAAAAAATAACAGAATAACCAATTATGAACACCTTTGTAATTGTATGTTTGACTGTGGTATGACAAAAAATTTAAAAAAATAAATAGCAGGAGGCTAAGACAGATTTGGCTCAAGGGCATATGATCAGAAACATGGCAGGAAAAGATATTATAGTTTCAAAGCATATTATGAAAATAAGTAGAAAACTGCGTTGTTAAAAAACTAATATTAAATTGAAATTGTAATAGTAATAAAGATGATAAATTTAGAAATCTCCTATACTATACACAAAATAAGTGAGCTTAGAGCATCCAAGAATGCATTTGCGGGTCTTGGAGATGCCCAGTGGCTAAATCCCCACCTCATTAGCATTATAAGGCTACCCCATGTACTAGTTCTCATCCTGTAAGCTCCACTCTTTGAGCATGGCAGTTCTTGGTATTTGAGTTCCAAAGCAATCCCCAGTTAGCATGTATACAAGTACTGTAACTAAGAGTGCAATACACAGAAATCACCACAACCAAATACGTGCAGGACCCTGCACATTGCAACATCAACAAAGGAAAGGATATAGTGGAAACCTACCAAAAATTCCCTTAGAAGATGAATACAAATTAATGCTGCTCTTGTTTTTATATCTCAAGCATAACATTGCTTTGGAACTGGTAACAAGTTCATGTATTTTTACTTTGATACTATGTCTTATACATATATGCAAATGTACACACTTTATTTTGTCTTGCAAGTAATAATTTGCAGGTTTACCATATTTAAAAAGCAAGATAAGTAAATAAATTGGAAAACATGTACCCAAAGGCAACAAAGAACTTGAGAACTGGTGTCCATTTGAAGCATGGGTTATGGAGAGAACTGGCATCCATTAGTAAGCATGCATTATGGAGAAAACTGCTGTCCATTAGGAAGCATGCATTATGGAGAGTGTGGAATTGAAAGAGGAAGGGGCAACCCCTTCAACATTACAATTGACAAGGGAAATGATCAACTAGGTGGAATAGAGAGGGCTGAGAGGTGGCAAGGTGTCATGCATGAAAGCCTCATTGGCAACAGTACTGTAAATCAGTGTCAAAGTTGCTGTTTTTCTTTTAAGTGCCTCTCATACAGGCAGGGGTTAGGTGGGAAATGGGTGGGGTGAGAGGGGGAGTCAGGCAGTAGTAGAGGGAAGTGGACCCTCATGAAGAGATTTGTTTTCAAACTGTATTTCTGAAACCAAACCATGACTAACTTTGTAATTCACAGTGATTTAATTTTAATATTTTTAAGTGTAGCTATATTTATCTTGATATTAGTTTCATGAAAATCTTAAAAGTCCTAAAAAATTACTTAAATTATATTTAGGTGGTTCTATTTACTGCCTTAATATACAAACCTAAAATTAAAAATAAATGCCTTGATTTACAATTTTTTCTAAATCTTAATCAAATAATTCATACTGTTACTAATGAGTTATTACTTTTTGTATGTTTACAACAGCAGCATTTTTACTTAATGCTTACTATATTCCTTGCAATAGAATCTGTTCAATTTTGTCATCAACCTCTTACAGCAAACTTTAATTATTTTGTTTTTACACGAGAAGATTAGGTGAAGAGAATTTGTATAGTATCATTGAGGTCACACCAAAAAAAAAGTAAAGACAGAACTGAAGCAATTTGGTTCCAGGACCAGAGCATTTAATCCATATTTTTTAGAGTACGACCAATAAATTTCCTTTTTATTTCCTTTTATAGAAGAGGATATACATATATTGTGGTAAATAAATCAACAAAACACATATACACATAAGCTTAGCTTAACTTTGCTTCTTTGATGGGAAAACAGAAGAAGTGATACTGTAAATTGAAGCTTAAAAAGTGAGGAGAGTAGATATTAGGATGGAATGAATTATGACGTGGCAAAGAAAAAAGAATGGAAGTAGCACATATTTGGTTTGGTATCCTCAGAAATCCTCACAGGAGACTGGAAGCTCTTTAGGAATATCTGTAATAGTTTTAATAAATTTGTTAATGAGACATAATTTATGAATTTGATGGTTAGGGATGGAATAATATTGTTTTTACTTTTTAATAAAAAGTATCTGAAAATCTATACAGAAATTCTATTCAAATGTCACTTAAACTATTGCCATGATATAGATAAAATAATATAGCCCATTTGTGGATAAACAAAGGGAATACTTAGAGGATGTCAGCTCATTTGACATGGTAGCGGAGGGAGAAATAGAGATAAAGAAGGGCAGGTATAAAAAATAGGGATATAAACTGTTTCAGAAGGATTGCATAGTCTTTTTAAAAATTGCATAGGAGTTAGTAAAATCTTCTAGAAGGAATAAAAATATTGAATTGAGTAAAAGTTGAAGGAGTAAAAGCTAGCCACAATGAAACTGGGGGAGAAAGATGGAAGAGTGAGAGAAAAGGAAAACTGGATTATTTGAGGACTAGTGTGTTCAACAACAAAGCCCAGCGATAAAAAAAAACAATAAAGGGAGAAACTGGTGTATGAATTAGGAAATGAAATAAAATGAAATAAGGAGGTTTAGAGATTTCAGCTTTAGGTGTTTCTGTATCTCAATTCTGGTGTCCTTTCAGTAATATCATTCAGTTAGTTTTCATGGGCTATGCCTTGGAATAGAATTTTTTATTTTACTATGGATAATTTCAGAACAAACTCACCTGCCCTTTAACAAATCTATTTAATCTACGCTCACATCAATAAGTATAATTTTATTCAACCCATGTTGCTTTTCCAATTTCTAGAACTGTGCAAAAGTCCAAAGTTGTAAAATGGCAGTGATTAAAATGCCATTTTAGATTCACAATTCTGTGGTCAAAGATAGCAGGAAAAGGAGAAAGAGCTAAAATCACAGATATAAAGAGTTTAAGTATTCATGTTTTTACTGATGACTGGTGAGAGTGGGTACCTGTTTCAAAGATTGTCATGCTGTAGGTTAATATTCTGTAAAATTGTCTGATTCCAGAAAAAGAGTGGGTGAGTTGACGCTTTATAGCAAGCTCAAAATTATTATGAAAGAAAGACTATGGATAGGATACAGGAGAGGATATTATGAGACAGAGATGGAAAATGAGGAGTACAAGGAATTGGGTGAGTTTTTTCTCAATTATATAGATTCTCTCCTCTGAATTCTCATCCCATTTCCCAAAATAATAAAAAGAAAAGTTAGAGCTGAAAGCATCAATTCATTCACAAATAAGCACCAATGGGGGGGGGGGGGCTGGAGGAGGTGGGGAGGGTATGTCAATCTTCAGAGAAGCTTCAAAAGGAAGCTTTGGCGAAACACTTTTCTCCATCTTTGAGAAACTTCTCTGCTCACAGTCTCTCATTCTCTCTAATATGAACTTACATTGGCTCTTACACAAAATTGTTGAAGTCATCCTTTTGTTCCTTCTTCATGTCTCATCTATAAATGTGCTCATCAACTTGTCATCCAGGCTGTTAGAATTTGTACTTAATCTTCCCATTACCTCTCTGCTGAAATTTTCTCCCATCCCTCAATAATTTTCTGTCTTGATTACTATAATTTCTTTTTATTGTCCTCTTGAAATTTATACTCTTAAAGTCATGTACAGCCAGAATATGTGGCTAAATTAATACTTCACCCCACGAGTTCTCTCTTTTTACAAATATATCCTCACTCACTCTTAGAAAAAATTGCATTTTAACCTTAAATCACTCCAGATGGCTTCTATAATTATCTTATCTGTCTCTAAATACACAGTCACATATCACATTTTATTTTTCATTCTCTATATGTGCATGAGGTCCCAGGCAGCTTTTCTTTTGGGGTATTTTTAAGACCATTGTTTCAAAATTTATCTTTCAAAATAGAAGAACAGGACAATATATGAAGGGATACCAGTATCTATATTTTCTTTCTTTCTTAGGAAAGAAAAGAGTAATTCAAAGTCCATTCCACATTTTAGATATACTTTGGAATTTAATTTTGGAGATATAATCTCAAATAAATTGGAATTTTCAAGTGAATGGTATCTCAGATTTTTACATTATTTGGCCAAGATGAAAAGTCCAATTCTACCATAAGAGGCACTAAAAATAAAAATATTAGAAACTATCATCAAACATAGATTATTTTAGGCAAGAAGCCTTTGAATTTCAGGTGACTTGCTTGTATGGCTTTATATCCGTCCAACTAAACAGTATTTGAAATATTCCAATGAGACAAACAAGTGTCTTTAAGAGAAAAGACTTAAGAAAAAAACACTTTTAGAGGTCAGAGAGATTGAACAGGAGTTAAAGTGCGTGCCTTGTATGTAATCAAGTCTGGTTCAATTCACTGGTTCATATGGCCTCTGGAAAATCTCCTGACGTCACACCGAGCACAAAGCCAAGAGCAACCCCTAAGTACCTCTGGCTTTAACCCCAAACCTCAGCCCCAACAAAGACAATTTGACAGATGCATACCCATGAGTTGATTCATAAAGATACTTAAAATTCAAAATAGTGCCTTTTACCTTTCCCTTTGAGAACTTCTGAAAATAATCAGCACAGAGGTTCTACTCCTCTCTCTCACCCTCTTGTGTGTCTTTTACACAAACTGAAACACCACACACATAGCAGAGAGTTATAAAGTTTCTTGTTGTGGATCTTTTTTCTTTGTTCAGCGAGCCACAGAGAACCTTTCCATCTTAAATGTAGTGCTGCCTTTTGGTGTTAGAGAGTAGCCAGTAGTTGGCAAGAGAGAAAGAGAATCAGTTCAGGAAGCCCTTCCAGTGAGAAGAAAGACCTGTCCAGAAACAGGAATCAGCAGCATCACTCTTAACATCTGGTACTTTTTATATGAAGTGGTTAGAGGTAAGACCACATTCATCTCAGACAAATCAAACCTACCTACTCCTGAAGCAATGAATGGGCTCAGCTTCATTTGAAGCATCTGGCTCCTGGGAAAGCACAGTAGCCACAGGAAGAGAAGGGGCATACTGTGAAATACAAAGGGAAACAAATGCTGAGGAGATAACTACCCTGAGTCCACTGACCAGAAAAAAAGTCATAACTAAAGGGCTGTATGTTGTCCGCTTGTTCCATCTATAAATATCAATAAAATTAGCTATATGCCCATTAGAGCAAATCACAGTTATTCCTGGAAGCCCTTCACCTTAGAAATGAAATTCTAGTACATGGCAGGAAAGCTATTAGAGGTGACAATCTGTCAACTTCTCTATATATTCTGAAAATCATATTCTTAATACAAAATTCAGTATTGAGGAGGGATGTTTGCTACTCCACTGTCAACTGAAAGTTCAATATTTGTCTTGGGGCAGAGAGCAGCTTCAAAATCATCAGAAGAAACTGTAGTTTTCATTTTCTTCACCCTATTTCCAAAATAATGAGCTACTAAAAATACTATTTTTTTGGTACTTTATAAATCAGAAAATTTCAAAAGGACTCTTTGGTAGAAAATTTAAAGAAGAGGCAAAATAAGATTTTTTTTTTTCTCTTCAGTCATCCTTTCTTCCATGAAACTCGTTTAGCTTAGCAACAGTGATCTTTTAAATAAATACCAAAATATAAACAGACAGTCTAAGCTTAGAACTAAGTATCTACTCTTGTTCTAAAGTTTTCTTACATAAAGCAATACCCAGGCCTTGGTAAACCCATGTTTTATAAGTCCTACCAATTTCCATATACATCCTTTTTAAGCTGCCCAATTCTTATAAATGTCACATTGCTTATGAAAATAAATGTCATGCTCCTGAAAGAGTTATAAATCAAGAATGCATGTATCCTTGCTATGATAAGTTATATTTGCTACATTTGAAATGAGAAGCAAAGGGTAAACCTTCAGCAATTTTTTAGAAGTTTTATCAGTTGTTTCTATTACAAAGTTTAAAAGAACTGCACTAATAAATTCCAAGCAATATAAATAAATTGTTCTCCATAAGGTCATAAAAGAAATCATGCAACTGAATACAGTATATATATATGGGTAGATCTAACATATTTTGATTAATTCAACAGAGCTTGTGAAAAACTATACTGTCGAAAGCTCTTCAGTTAACTTAGTTTATAAGCTTTGGTTTGAATTCAAACAGTTACTAAAAATAGCTGTTACTGTTTAATTATTTCAGGTTGACCAGAGTAAGCCGGAGCTATATATGTCAAAGTCACTCACTCAGTTACCAATGACACCAATTGAAATTACTTTCTTATGAACAGTTTTGAAATCTGGGCCCTTGGCGAAAGCCAGTTATTGTGGAAGAGTAATAAATCTTAGACATTGGAGGCCTGTCTCTTCTAATATAAAATAATGAATACTAAACCAGAGTTCTTTTAAAAGTTGATATAACAAATTCTTCTATAAGAGTATACAAGCTAAAAGTCATCTAGGCTGAGCAACTAATATCAATAAAGGAGTTATAAAGGTTATGTAAATATTAACATAGTCCAACATTGCTCCAAGGGTTTGCTCTCATGAGCGGGGAGAGACCATGCTGGCTGGACTAGGAGTGGAGTTTTGGGCCCTGCCGTTTCCTCCACCTCCATGCCAGTTGCCCGGAAGAGAAAGATCCACCCACGCCAGACTCAGCTAATTTGCAACCCAGGAGGAGATCCAGACCCATGCACTTCAGACCCACAGCTGCGCTGCTCGGCCAGCCCCATGTGGGAAGCAACCCATGGAGCTGACCTCCCAGGAAGGGCTCGGCCATCCCTGGCCGAGTCCAACATTGCTCCAAGGGTTTGCTCTCATGAGTGGGGGGAGAGACCATGCTGGCCGGACTCAGAGTGGAGTTTTGAGCCCTGCCCTTTCCTCCGCCTCCATGCCAGTTGCCCCGGAAGAGAGAGACCCACCCAGGCCAGACCCACAGCTCCCTTGGTGCACAGCCGCATTTTTATTGGATACTGAATTTTGCATAAGGTTCTTCCCAATTTCTTTCACATTTATACATAGTAAACAGTTATAGACATGTTTTAACTGATACCAGTAATATCTGGTAAGAAGCCAGAGCAAACCGCACATCATGCAGTTAGTCATTCTCACATCCAGACTCCATAGTTCCTCAGAGCTCCATCTAAGAGAAAACCTGATCTTCCCCCTTTAAGTTTCATCAGTAAATGCTCGGGTTGAGAGCCTTCTACTGAGACTATACCACCTACATGGTAAAGCCTGGCAAGCTACCGTGTTTTATTTACTTTTATGCCAAAGACTAGTAACTATTATGGACCTCAGTTCCATAACCTGAAGAATGGTGTCAGGCTCCTCCTGTCCTTGTAGCAAGTAGATGTCCTTGGGTTGCACTTGCTTGTGACAGGACTAATGGAGATGCTACTAGTGCCCACTCGAGCAAATCAATGAACAATGGGAAGACAGTGATAAAGACAGTGATGCAAATATTTAAGGAAATATGGGTGTTACGTGAAGTGAAAAGATATGATCCTTGACTGACTAAAGCAACCATTGTAGCATGCCATTACTATTTAGTTTACTATCTCAAGTATCATTTTGATGTTTTGGGACCACGTCCAGCAGTGTTCCACGTCCAGCAGTGTTCAGGACTTACTCTTGGTTTTGTACTCAAGGATCACTCATTGCAGGGCTTGGGGACCACATAAGGTACAGGGATCAAATCCTTGTAGGCTATAAGCAAGGCAAACACCTCACCTACTGTACTACCCGTCTATTCCAGAATTTTGGTACTATTAATCTTGGCATATAAGTACAGATTAAAGAGTCAGCTTTATATTGTGATGTGCTTCATGACCAAAAAAAATTCATTCTCTGTATTGTTTTGCCTATTTGTGCTGTATAGTTTATTTGTTTCTTGTGTCCTCCCTGTAACTCAAAGTAATACAGGGTTAGCTGATACGTATTAAGATTAAAGCTATAAATCTTTTTTTGTTACAACAGAATTCTGAGCAGTATCAGGTCTTGCTTGAAACTATGGTGCCTATAGGTAGTTGCCATTTTTTCAGTTGCACAGTATTTTTATCTAAGTCAACAGCTTTTTGCAGGACATCATCCAATTTGAAATGATAGCAGGAATGCAGAAATGCATTGCTCAGACTAGGGATAAAGGAAAAAAAGCCCTTTACAAATATATATTGCTACGCTGAAGAGAGGCGGAGAAAGTATCTATCTCAGTTCCATTCTGCCAGTTACTCCTTGTAGTCTTAGGTAAAGCACATTCTCTCTCTCGATTTAGGATTATTCATATAGAGATAATAATAATGTCCTGCCAGCCTCATAGATTGGTGTGAGACCATAAAGAAATGATGCATATGAAATGCTTTGTGCACAATAAAGCATTCCAAAACCACAGATTAAGACTGTGATTAATTGATACCTTCATAAAGCACACACACACAACACTTGTAAAATGAATATAATAGAAACTGTAACAATGATAGAACGGGAAATTAATTTGGTGGTCTCTACAAGCTATAATTTGCATGTGAGTGAGTCTGTCACAGGAAACCTCATGAGACAGTAAAGGAAGAGGAAAGCTAATTAAGAAGAAAGTCTGTTCAAAGAAGGAATATTAAGAGAAGATTGCTAAAAGTTATCAGGAATACTTTCTTCCAAAACAACAAGGGGCTAAGTTATATGGTGAGGATAATTTGTGCAAAAAGTAAAACTGAAAGAGGACAGCAGGAGCTGGGCTGACAGTACAGTGGGTTGAGCTTTTTCCTTGAACATGGCTGACTGGATTTCAATGCCTGGCATCCCATTTTGTCCCCAGGCACTGCCAAGAGTAATTCCTGAGTAAAGCCATAATACATGAGAATTTCCAGATATGACACTCCTCTCCCTCCCAGCCCCCAAGAAAAACACAGCAGATGAAGAATGCCAAAGAGATGTTATTCTCAAATCAGTGTTCCTTCAAATATGCTCAATGGGCTCCTTTAATTCTGGAAACTTTCTAGAATCCATGTGGACAACT
This sequence comes from Cryptotis parvus, assembly GCA_021461705.1. Taxonomy (NCBI): domain Eukaryota; kingdom Metazoa; phylum Chordata; class Mammalia; order Eulipotyphla; family Soricidae; genus Cryptotis; species Cryptotis parvus. The sequence goes on from JAJIBD010022593.1 coordinate 171,168, forward strand.
TAATTTCCATACTAATACTAATAAGTTACTCGCTGTCTACTGAGCACCTGTTTGAAGAGACCATGGTACAAAGGACTGAGCAAGCAATCACTAGTGACTTTGCACAAATAAAAGTCAGGACACCGAATTATATATGCATAGATAATATATTTATATAGATTTATGTATTTACATATGTAAATTATATTATAATACATATATTATATATAAATCATATATATTATACTCTTCAAGCACTTGCATTAACAAACAAAACCTGTTCTGTAAAAGAGGGCTATTGATGAAGCAGTAAATAAAATCTTACTTCTGCTGTAATCCATTTTTAGTAGGGTGATAAAAAGCATATATAAGGAAATAACTTGCTACATAGTAAATACAAGGACTGTTTAAAGAAATAGCTCCTTCAAACAAATAGCTTGGCTTTTCATTATGAATTAAACTAGACACTTCCTTGTGAAACATCAGCTTTACTTGAATAAACAAATAACACAAACAACACTTAACCAAGAATTTGACAGATATTTTCACATAAATGAATACAGCAAAACTGTCTTCAAAAAGAAAATAAGTGGCAGTATCCATTGTCAATGATGACCTTAAGCATCTAAGGAAAAACTATAAGTTTGAAAAATGTATAAAGTTCTCTGTGAACATAATGGCTTCTCAGTATATTTTTTCTGATAATGATGTATTATTAAATGGTTCATTTCTTATTAAATGGGGGTTTTTTTTGCTTTATAATAAACACATTTCTGAGAATCTGTGAAAGTCAGTAAATCAGTATTATACAAATGACCAACAATGTTACATCGTATCTGGATAAAATATTTACTCAAAATGATCAGTAGACATTTTTTTATTTTTGCTTTTTTTGGGGGATCACACCCAGCAATGCTCAGGGGCTATTCTTGGCTCTACACTCAGGAATTACTCCTGGTGGTGCTCAGAGGACCATATGGAATGCCAGGGATCAAACCTGGGTCAGGCAGCATGCAAGGCAAATGCCAAAACTGCTAGACTACCATTTCAGCCCCAGATCAGCAGATTTTAAGGAAATAAAATACAAAAAGTACATTAATTTGGTTTTAGATACCATACTGAAACTAATATTCAAGAAGCATCACTTGTAGCAAATTGGAAGAGTCCAAAAAGAAAAAATGTTCACAATTCCCTAATAGCACTATTAAAATACCTCCTTCCCCTAACAATAAAATGAAAGAAAGAAAGAAAGAGAAAGGAAGGAGAAGGAAGGGAGGAAGGAAGGGAGGGAGGAAAAGGAAGGAGGGGGCAGAGAGGAAGGGAGGAGAGAAGAAGAAGGAAGAGAGGAGAGAGAGCGAATACAGCAATCAGGGCATGTGCCTTGCTTGTACTAGACCCATCTTGATCCTACAACACTGTATATGACCCCTAGGGTTGCCAGGAGTTGTACCTGTGCAGAGTCAGTAATAAGCCCTGAGCACTACCTAGTGTGACTCAACCTCACCTCCCACTCTTGAAAAGAAAAGCATAAAAATAATGGAGTGCAGGAGTGATAAACTTGAGAGGAAATAATCCAATTCTATCATAATTCTTGAATAAGACCCGTGAACACTGACAACTACAGCTCACACGCCTCTCAGGCCTCACTTGGATTTTGCTCCCAAAGTCAGCACCTGCAAGTGTTAGTCTGCCTGCAGGCTAGTATGACCATTCTCTTCTATTGTGGCAGGCATTCTTCCTCATTTAGCCCTCAACTCCCTGTTCTGTGATAAATGATTCAAAATTTCAGACCTACAAATGCTCAGTTTAACTTTGATCCGATAGAGACATAATTCCCAGAACAGAGCCCCATGAAAGCTTAAATATGATGCTATTCTTGAAGGAACTTTGCCTAACTTATACCTCTTCCCCTTTTATTTCTTGTCCTTCCCCCTCCAATCATTTCTTATTTCTTGCTTTCTTAATAATCTACAAATAAATTCTCATTTTACTCTCAACTTCTAAGGATGGAGATCAGAAAATTAGTGAAGTCATTCAATAACTCAGCCAATGCCACATGTTGAATTTCTGACAAACTATCATCAATTTAACTATAACACTAAAAGGATAGTTAATGTACAATGATATTTAATGCAATAAAAGGGAGTATAACTAAATGTGAAATAAAATAATAAGAAATATTAACTTTTTAATTAAAATATATAGATATCATGATTTAAAAACCTGTCCATTACAGTGCTTTAGGAAGGATAAATGAGATGGCCAAGCAACCAAGTAACATCTCATACCGTTTTCTGATATGGTTGCTAGGGTGGACACATCAAAAACAAGTTTTGAGTGTTTCAGTGTAGTCAGAAGATCATTTGTTTCTAGCCCCTAATCCATTTAGACTAACCAACTAGACTATATTTCATTAATATTGCACCACTGCCCTTTTCCCATTTTTTCTATATTTCAGCTTCTCCCAAAATGATTACTTTAAGGGACTGCAAACTACTGCCTCTGGTCAACACATGTTCTGAAAAAAAGAATCAATAAGCAAAGAAGGGAGTAGTATATATTACAAAATTTCTACCAGCTTTCTTTTCAGTTTAGACTATAAGAGGCAGTTATTTCTATAGCACCCAAGAGGAAAGTGTAGATGTAGAAACCTGTTCCGTACAAAACCTTATCTAAAACTTCTTGTGCCAATCCCAAAGGAAAAAAGGTAAAAAGGAATCCCAGTCATGTATGAATCTATAAAAAGTCAGTACCTAAAAAAGACATAAAGAAAGAAGAAACATTCAATAAACCTACTCATATTTCTGTAAGGCGTCCTTATAGAAGTAGGGCCATTTCTAATACTTTAAGCAAAAAACAGTCATCAGAGGTTTAGTGTGTTTTTGTGTAGTATAGTTTTACATTTAAAATAAATGAAGCATGGTGGGGCCAAGGAGGATGATAAAGCAGTAGAAGCCAGGCCATGTAACTGTGCAGTCCTTAGTACAATCCCTGGGCACTAAAAGACCTCCCCACTTGTCAGAGCTCCACCCAGCAGAAGAGCTGATCACAAGCCCGGCTTGCATAGCTGCTTTGAAGCCATGCAGTTCATCAATAAATTCACAAGATTAGAGGAGACTATAAGAATATCAGCACCTCCAGGAGTGAATCCTGAGTGCAGAGCCAGGAAAAACCCTGAGCATTGCTGGGTGTGACCCAAAAAGCAAAAAAAAAAAAAAAAAAAAAGAGTATACCACCCACACAGCAGAGTCTGGCAAGCTACCCGAGTCGTATTTGATATGCCAAATATCAGTAACAATTATAGACCTAATTCCCATGACCTATGGAATAGTTTGAGGCTCTTTATGTCCCTGGAGCGAGCAGATGCCCTTGGGCTACACTAGCATGTGACAGGACATATGGAGATATTACTGGAGCCCACTCAAGTATATTGATGAACAAGGGGAAGACAAGTGATAAAAGTGACAGATCACAGTGGTAGAACTTTTCAAGAAAACATCCAATTCCATCAAAAAAAAATGGAGACAAGAAGAGAAAAAAACTTCCTCAAAGATGAACTATAAATGGCCAAAACACATGCGTGCATGCACACACACACACTCACACACACAATGTTCTACATCATTAATCACCAGGGAGATGCAAATCAAAACAAAAATGAGATATCTCACACCACAGAGATGGTACATATAAAAATAAAAAAAAAAACAAGAACAACCAGTCCTGATGCAGATGCAGGGAAAAAGGAACTCATTCATAATTGGTGAGAATGCCAACTGGCCCAGATTAAAAAAAAAAAAAAGGACATTCCTCAAAAAACTAGAAATTGAGCTCACATTTGACCTGGCAATATCACTTCTGGGAATATATACTGGGGGTCAAAAACACATGCAGAAATTCTACCTGCACTTCTTTGTTCGTTACAGCACGACTCAAAATAGCCAGAATCTGGAAGCAACCAGAGTGCCTGAAAACAGAGTACTGTATAAAGAAACTATGGTCACTTGCCCCTGTATTCCCATTGTTCATCAATTTGCTCGAGCAGGCTCCAGTAACATCTCCATTTGTTGGAAACGAGGTCCATTATTGTTACTGTTTTTTTTGCATATCGAATACACCACAGGTAAGGTATATCTACAAAATGGAATAATATGCAGCAACCAGAAAAAAAATGAATTCATAAAAATTTTCTTATAGGGGGCTGGAGCAATAGCACAGTGGGTAGGACATATGCCTCACATGCGGCTGACCTGGGTTTGATCCCCAAAATCCCATATGGTCCCCTGAAAACCACCGGGAGTAATTCCTGAGCAAAGAGCCAGGAGCAACCCTTGAGCATTGACAGGTGTGACCCCAAAAGAAAAGAAAAGTGAAAAAAATTCTTATAAATGGGTGTATATGGAGAATATCATGTTGAGTGAAATGAGACACAGAGAGACAGACAAAAATAATTGCACCCATTTGCAGCATATAAAAAAATCAACATGGCATGGGGCTAATACCCAAGAACAGTAGAAACAAGGACCAAGCGAACTGATCTACTATTGGAAGCTTTCCATACTTTGGGGGTGGAGAGTGTGTGGGTACTTGTGAGTGCAGTTAGGATAGAGGGGACCTCTATGACAATGACAGTTTGAAAAGATCACTATAGATAAGAACCGAATGCCGAAAGTAGGTAAACGGATATATATGATAACCTTTCAGTACCGCTATAGCAAATCATAATTCCCACAAGAGGGGAAAGGAGTGAGAGAGAAAGAAGAAAAGTGACTGCCATAGAAGCAGACTGAGGAGGGGTGTTGGTGGGAAACTGGGAATACTGGTGTTGAGAAATGTACTCTGGTGAAGGTATAAGTGTTGAAATACTGTACACTGAAATCAGTCATGAAAAGTTTTTAACTGTGTATCTAATGGTGATTCAATTAAAAAAATAAATAAAGAAACCAAAATGTTATGATAGTGCTCACTCCCTTTGTGAATGGATGTGAAAGAAACAATAATCACTCTATCAAGGTATTACAAACAGAATTATGAAATGAGATATAGTCAAAAGAAAAAATATAGAATTAGGAGTATTTGTTCCAAAGGAAACACATCGTAGACATGGCATTACTATAAAGGAGAGATAAAGAAAGTTCTGAGAAATGAAACACTTCAGTTGAGATGTAAAGAATGCATGAAATTCCAGCAGGGTTAAATATAAGAATAGCCAAAAGAACAGGAAACTACAAGTAAGCAGGCTGTTGAGGAAGAGCACTAATGAAGCACAATCAGTGGGGAAGTGTGGGACAAAATCATGGAAAACAGAATGGACCAACATCAGAAGAGTTTTATGAGCAGTTGATAGTTTGCAGACTAGTTTTGAAGACACTGTTCAAAAGATAAGGCAATGCTGGAAAGGGAGAAAAAAAGTAGAAACTGGTGCAGCCACGGTGGAAAACTATAGATTCCTTAATAAGTCAAACATGGGAATGCCATTTGATCCAGCACTACTACTCATTAGCATTCACCCAAGACTATATTAAAACACTAATTCAGAGAATATTTGCACTCAGAGAAACATTAATCAAAATATCTAAAACACGAAATCAACTCAATGTCCATTGAAAGGTGCTTGTTTAAAGAAGCTATCTATATTTACCCAATAGAGTATTACTGCATGGTTAAAATTATGCAACTGTGCCCTTTGGGACAAAATCAATGAACTTGAGGTGATTATGTTAAGTGAAACAAGTAAGATGAAATACAATTACCAGATGGTTTCACTCATATGTGGCATATAAATTACTAAAGTAAATGAACTGATAAGAAACAACAACACTAATTGCCAGCCCCAGGGCTTACTCCTGGCTCCAGGCTCAGGGATCACTCCTGGCAATGCATGGGGGAACCATATGCAACAGGGGATAGAACCCAGGTCAGGTACATGTAAGTCAAGTGCCATCACCCCTGTGTGCTGTCTCTGACACAGAATATCTTTCCTAATATATTAAGGTGTGTTCCCGAAGCATTTTAGAATGAGGATTAAACAATTTTCATGTTTAAGAAATCATGAACAGTAATGAAAATAACTTTTAAAATGAACAGAAATTAATATAATTTTAATACTTATTTTATTTTTTCATTTTATTTTTGGGTCACACCCGGCAATGCTCAGGGGTTTCTCCTGGCTCTGCACTCAGGAATTATTCCTGGCGGTGCTCGGGGGACCATATGGGATGCTGGGGATCGAACCCGGGCCGGCATGGGCCGGCCGTGTGCAAGGCAAACGCCCTACCCACTGGGCTATCACTCTGGCCCCTAATTTTCATACTTAGACCCCCTTTTTATATTCTTGGGCATATTAGGTTTTAAAAATACTTTGTTTTATAGAAACACAGGAGTCACTACCTCTAGAAAGATCAAGCTTGCTGAGAAAGCAATACAACACCAGAGATGGACTGAAAACATTGGTTCAAGAGTCAGATAAGTCACTACAAAACAAGTTCATTTTTCCAAAATAATAAATTAATCCTGGCCCTCGAGGTATTGCAGGTGTGGCAGCAGTACCTAGCTGCTTTGGCAGGTGGCAGATAGGAGACAGGGTTGTCTACACTCTGGGCTCTGCCCTGTGGGCCCTGGATGGTTGATGGTCTGGCATAGAAAAAGACTGGGCCCCCTGGGATTAACCCAGAGCCACAGCAGAGCCTAGCAAACTACCCAGGGTGTATTCAATATGCGAAAAACTGTAACAATAATAGAGCTCATTCCCAACGAATAGAGACATTACTGGTGCCCGCTCAAGCAAATTGAGTAACAACGGAAAGACAAGTGACAAATGACAATAAATTTATTCCTTTTCATTTCTTTTGTGATTTGTTGGCAATATTATATTTCAAAGCTTTGTATGCCATTACCCTCAATAACTGTTAATATTATAAAACTAAGAAGAAATGTGGAAAAGCATCAATTACAAACATAATAAATAGTACAGGGAAAGAGTAATTATTAGGGTTCTAGAAAAAAATTTCAAGTGCTGTTTCCCAGTTCACAACCTCAAAAAGTGTTTTTATAACATAAGCTGAACTTAAAGTTGATTCAACATAACATGTTACCTAAATAAAAAAAAACCCTATTTCAGACATCACCTGACACTTTTTTTTAAAGGCATGCATCACGTAGAAACGTTGAGGTGCTACAATCAAACAGACCTAACTGGAAAAAAAATTGGCCATTTTTTAAGTGTAACTCCTTAAGTTCTTAAATTTATCAAAAGCTAAACATTTTTGTAAGCATGGGCCTCATACACAAAGTGAATGGAATTCCTGGACTGTTTTCTCCATAACTGTAACAATCAAAGTTTTTTATTTGTTTGTTTTTAATTCAAGTAAAGAAAACAGAGAAGCAGATTTGGAGGTGAGGCTATCAGTTACCTGTCTGAAAATGGGTTGGTTGGTTGCTATGATCAAACTAGCAGCAACTTTCCTGTGCCTTCACCTTAGAACTTTCTCATCCACCCAGCTGGATTTATTCCAACACTCTGCCAACTGGAAATCTGAATGACTGGTTCTAAACCACATTAAATCCAACATAATTCTTATGTCAATTTGCTGTCCGAGGTACAGCCATGAGCACCCACTTTCTCTGAGATCACCTCCCTCATCAATTTTTCCCTTACACAAATGGACTTTAATATGCATGACATTCACTTTGGTCTGACCTCAAAAACTAGCATTCAATCTTCTAGTCACTAATTTCAGCAGGCCTAATTTATGCTAATTAAACACAGGTCCACTTTCAACTATTAATTCTCAGAGACTTTTAATACAATTTGAATCTAATGCTCTCACACTTAATGACAAGACAAATTATTCAAGAATTACAAATACCTCCCAGGTTGACTCTTTGCCATATTTGCCCAAATCTAGAAAATAAAAAGTCTTGAAGTTAGGGCTCTTAAATCAGGTCTACTTGACTATGACTGTGAACAAACTCAAGATACAAGTATATCAATCTGATCCACCCAACTCTTTCTGTAATCTTTCTATCTGATGAGATTACTCTGTGAAATCCAGAAAATTTAATCCCTCCTCCAATGTCAGCCACTTATTTATTTTGCTGCCAAATCTTATCAGTTTGCAAGTAGATGAGGGCAGTAACAACTAAGATTTTCAAAATATGAGTGGGAAAAAAAAATGACTTAACGAAACTGATTTTGTTTCGATAGTCTACTTAATCCATTTAATTTGCCAGAAAGTCTAATTATTCCTAGAGGTAATTAAGTAGCATATTGTAATTTCTGATTTTTAATAAAAAAGATACTGTATATAACAAAATACGTTGTGACAGTGATAGTTATAGTTGCCAAGGTAATAGTTTTGAGATTACCATTTTATTTTCACATAATGAATGTTTGGACTTTCACAATGAATAGATTACCTCATTAGTGCAATCAAAATTCAATTTGAATAAAGTTTAGTAGTAGCTTTTAAGGAAACAAAGTGCATCAATAATATAGAATGTTTCCTTAACCATACAGAGTTACTGCTGTTTCCATTTCTTCCAGTTAAAAATCAATGTCACACTAGGCCATAATGAATGGCTGCCTGCCAGCTGCACTTAAACTAACTGAGACTCATCATTCCTAAAAAATCTATTCCTCTAGCAAGAGTAATTTAATAACTTGACTTATTTAGGTTTGTAATTTGATTCAGATATATAATCTAACCAAGGTTTGGAAGGCATTTACATGTAAGGAAAAAAAAGACTGTTTTTATTAGTTACAGATGTTTACAACATAGCCAATTTTTAAAGGACAGAAACGGCAGTCAATTATTAGATATAGATTCACACCTGTTGTCTGTCATGTTTTAAACCTCTGGGTGTGAGATTTAGTCAAGGCAAATGAAAATGAAGATGGACCAGCTGCAAAAAATGATTTTGCTCTCATATGGTAATTAAAGAAAAGATGGTACAATGTGTTACATCTATGACACTCCCATTATTTCAATTCAAAGACAGTTCCATTTCTTTTAGCAGATTTGTTTTGCTGTCAGGTCTGCTACAAAGGCCTATTCACATAGGTCTAGAGTATGGAACTAATTTATAGTGGTAGCTGGTCCATTTACCTTTGTGAAATCTCTCTGAAGCATACAAATTTGATATCACAGAAATTAAGCATTGCCACTGTCATTTCAACCTCCACACTTAAGTCTGTCACAATGAACTGTTTATCAACATGAAATCATAAATAAGACCTACTCAGATGGCATGTCTTCTGAGAAAAACTGAGGTGCTATAAACAGTAAATATTCTCAAATGCAAACCACAGAGTATCTGGATGTGGAACAATAATCAACTACTTTAAACATTCTGTTATGAATACACTCTTCTTTGAAACAAATAAAGGTAGCAATATCTTACATCTTACTTGGCTTTGTTAAAATTGAATATTATTTTCTAGAAATTATTAGGAGACTTTTGTATATTACAAACAAGACTGTACCCATGAAAACATATTTAATACATGCCACGATACTAGCATTGTGCAACATTTGAGGAAAATATGCAATGAATCAAAGCTTCAAATAGATATTTTACACACATGTATGTACATGTGCATACACACAAATACACATGACTTAAAGACACATTTGCTGCGGTGTTATATCATACACCAAACTGAAAATATGATTTGCTTTGCAATTTTTTCCTACACAAAAGGAGTACTTTGCAAAGAGGAAAATACATTAGCTTTTGAGCTAGATAGATATGGAGTAAAAATCTAATTACACAACTTACTATATGTGCTATTTGATGGGAAGTTATTTAAACAGTTTTCTTTCTGATCTAGAAAAAAAAATGAAAATAACATCTACCTCAAGGTAAGGCTCTGCTGGGGTGGCAGGCCAGGGCTAAAATCCACCATGCCTCCCGGGCGCCTCATGAGCGGCTGGGCACAGGGAGAGCAAGGAGCAGCTCTGCCCCATGTCTGAGAGTCTCTGGTTCAGCATACCTGGGACAGATTGAAAAAAAAAACTGTTGCAGGGTGGGTGTGGATGATCCGGGCTGTGATAGCCTGGTCTGCTAGGTGGAGTTGTGACAAGAGGGAAGCCCGGATGTGGAAGATGGCAGCCCCCATGGAGTCGGGGGAGTCGTCTCGCTTGTTGTGAGGCTCTGCTGGGGTGGCAGGCTAGGGTTAGAACCCGCCATGCCTCCCGGGCACTTCATGAGCGGCTGGCACAGGGAGAGCAAGTAGCAGCTCTGCCCCCATGTCTGAGAGTCTCTGGTTCAGCATACCTGGGCCAGATTGAAAAAAAAAAACTGTTGCAGGGTGGGTGTGGATGATCCAGGCTGTGATAGTCTGGTCTGCTGGGTGGAGCTGTGACGAGAGGGAAGTCGGATGTGGAAAATGGCGCCCGCATGGAGTCGGGGGGCGTCGTCTGGCTTGTTGTGAGGCTCTGCTGGGGTGGCAGGCCAGGGCTAGAATCCGCCATCATCAATAAATGCTTTATTCAGAGGTGACTACAAGAGTATGCTACCCACACGGCAAGCCTGGCAAGCTGCTCGTGTCGTATTTGATATGCCAAATACCAGTAACATTTAATGACCTGGATGACATGGAATGACTAATATAATGGTTTGAGGCTCTTTATGTTCCTGGAGCAAGCGGATGCCTTTGGTTCTACTAGCATGAGACAGGACATACAGTGATATTACTGGTGCCTGCTCTAGCAAATAGATGATGAACGGGAAGATAGTGATAGTGATAGTGACCTCAAGGTAAATAAAATGTAAAGTGTCTAGGAAAAATGTTCAAAAAATTATTGCAATCTAGCCTATGCAGCAAGAACAAACCTTTGCATTGAAACTTTTTTTTTGTCATGAAATTATTCTTAAAACTACTGCATGGCTGACCATATCAGTACTTCTGAAACAAAGTTTCACTTGCAGTGGATTAAGGCACAGTACCTCCAAAGGTCTGTCAAGACAGTTGAAATCAGGGTTCTGAACCTGGCCAAGACTATAAATAGGGCCCCAGGAAAGCATCCTGGGGTGAGAGGCGGGGCCTTCCGGACTGAGAGTGCAGCAGCCGCTGGTGCCTGGCCAGCACCTAGGCCAAGGGGGCCCTGGTGCCTGAGCCAGATGGCCAGCATCAGGTAGCAAAAGCTCTTTCTGATGCCTAAGCCCAAGGTCCAGCAACAGAGCCGCAAGGCCTAGACCCTGGGCCTTAAGGCTGGAATCAAAGCTACAGGGCTACAGAACTTCAGGGCTTCTGAGTTAGGACCTCCAGCAGTAGGACAACACGGAGAAACTCAAAGACTTAGATAGGATTCAGAGACACAAGACATGACAGCAAAAGATGAAACAAGGTAACTAGGAAAATAGCTAGGGACATAGCTGAGGAGTCCAGAGAAAAGAAGCCCTGAAGAGAAAAGCCTTGAGTTGAAAGAACCTAAGGAATAGGTCCTGAAAAGAGACATCTTGGGAGAGGACCAGAAGCATGAAGCCTTGAACATACGCATCCGGAAGTGAGAGGCCAGATGAGAGGAGCCTGCACAGACACCCCCACGCCCCCAACAAAGAGACAGCAGCCTGCAGGAGAACCAGACTGAGAGGCACCTACATAGAAACTCCCAAAGAGACAGCAGTCTGCAGGAGAAACTGCCGGGAGAGAGACAGAGGTCCAGGAGAGATTCCTGCAGAGAGCAAGCAAGAGATGAAATAAAGTAGCATTAAATAACTTTGGGAACCTCTAGCCTTGTCCCTTATCCTGCAGACAGGTCAGGGGGAACAGTATCAGCCCCAGACACAGGTCAGGGGCCCCAACGGAGAGTGAGTAGTGCTGGGGACGTGGCTAGGCCCCAGCATCTGCTGACATGGTTACCCCCTGACGCCCAGTAATGTTAAGACTATGGAACCCACAGCCTCTGGTACCCACAGTACAGGAGGCTGTACTCCTGTACTGTATGATCATGAGCTCATACAATACCCACAGCTAATGTATTTTCCCTTGAGCCTGGGGCCTTGGGACCTCCAATGGGGGAGAGCCACAATTCCCCTTCCAATATAGTTATTTTTAAGCCTTAACAAGAAGCAAAGGGGTCCAGCCAAATACATTTCATGTTTTAACTTCAGCATTATATAGAATCACTAAACACACAAAATAAAGATATACTGATATATGGATACATGCATGCATATATTTTACTCCAAGAAGAAAAATATCACATTTTCATGTTCTCAAGTGATTTAAAGAACCCAATCACTTGAAACTAAATTAAGTAAATAAAGATTAGTGGAAGGGCAAGGAGATTGTTATAGTCAACGAAAAGAGGCATTTGCAGGTATTGCTAAGATGTTTGAAGCCTCCAGCAAATACATGTTGTTAAATTTTAAATGTTCTCACATTATGTTTGAAGAATATGATTCACCTGACCCAACCATACAAAATGCCCTTAACCAATCTATGAAATAGGTTTTCTTTCCAGATCATGAAGAATTATTTTTCTGTGAAGGTGCTGAATCATAGAACTGATTTTTTAATGGTAGCTAAATGAAAAGAATATTTCAGGAAAGAGAGTATTTGCTTACCTTACACATAAACTTTTACTGAATATGCTTTAGGGAAGCAGGGCAAGGACAAGTGTATGTTGCTTAGTGATCACTCAGTTTGGGGATAAATCCTTCACTCTGAGATACCAATTTTAATGTAGAGCAGAAGCATATCAGCTGGGAGAGAAACTTATCTCTTGCAAGATTATTTATGACAAAGTGCTCCTAACTGAAGTCCAATTTGTTTGTGGAATTGCAGTCATTCAGATTCAACTAAACAACAATGAATCTGCCTTTCACAGTTCCAGTTCCAAAGCATAAAAGAATACAAAAGGGAACTGCCTCACAACAATACTTCACAATCCAGGGCCCAGTTAAAAGAACAGTGGGGAAAGCAGTTCCTGGAGTGGTGAAAAATCGAATATGCTGCAAAATACAATTCATTGACCTGGAAAGTCTGTGTACTAGGAACTTCACCTAGTGAGTCGTTCATATCATACAAATGAGTGAGCTGGGGACTTTTTTTTTTTTTTAATGATCCCTCTTCAATCTAAAGGTCTCATAAATCACTGAAATGCCAGGCTTTTAATTTTATTTTTTCTTCATAATTGTAATTTTTTAAGTACAGTTAAAATTATCCACATCAAGCCACCCTGACACCTTCACCCTTACCTACAGGTGTTCACTTCAATTCTATTGTCATGGTCCAAGGATTTATTTCTATTCACCGTTGTCCATTTACTTTGTTTCTTATAGCTACATGAGATCATTCTAAGTGTCTCATTTTCTCAGACTTATTTCTGTAGACAAGGTACCCTCTATTTCTATTCAAGTTGTAGTAAAATGTAGGATTTTGTCTCTCCTTGAGCTGAATAGTTCCCCACCAATTATATATACCACACACTTTTGTTTATTCACTCATCTGCCATTTGGCATCAGGGTTGTTTCCCAATCTTCTATAAACAGTGCTGCAATGAAACTAGGTGTACATCTTTTCAGAATAATGATTTTATATTTGGAGAGGCAGATGTGAAGGAGTGTGATTTCTGGATAAAATGGTAGTTATATTTTTTAATTCTCAGAGAATTCATTATTCTGTTTCTATAGAAGCTGATCCGACAACAATCCCACCAATAAACAAACTATAGAGTTCTTGTTATTGCATCTTTGCCATCAAATGGGAGCTTTTGGACTTTTGGACACACGCTAGTCTCACTAGTGTGAAATGATACCTCATTTTAAGTTCTGATCCACATTTCCCTGATAATCTCTGATGATAAACCCCTTTTCACTTGGCGTAGTTGACATCTGTCCTCTTTTTGTTAATATGTAACTGTTTTTTTTTAATTCTAGTATAATATTCTTCTATTATAGTTTTAAGTTATAGAGCCAGGACCTAAAATGTTTCCCGTTTTCACCTTCTCTCAGAATTGCTGGGAATTGCTTTGGCTCTTTGTGTAGTTTTATGTCTTCATACAAATTTTAGTATTTTGCTCTAAGTACTTGAAAAATGTCACTGGAATTTCAATAGGGACGGCAATATATTTTTATAAAATTTGAAGAGAATAGTCATTCTGACAATGTTGGTTCTTTCAAGTCACTAAAATAGAATAGTTTTCACTGTGTCCTTTCCTATTTCTTTAATAGTGGCTTATATTGTAGTATCAGTAACTGTCCTTCAAATCATTTGTTCTTTCTAAGGTACAGGATTCTGGATATAAAATAATTGTTTCATCAATTCCTATTTATAAATTAAAAGGTTTGTTATTTGGATATGGGAATGTAATAGACTATGAAACTCTATAGGTTACTATTTTACTTTATTGGTTTATTGCTTCTGAACATTTTGTTCAGCCTTTAGCATTTCCAAATACTGATGCTGCTACTTCATTTGGTTTATGCCTATTGAGAATTGCTAAGTTCTCATGGTATGTTAATCACTCACACAATTATCAACTCTATCTCTTACCCTCTTTAAATGGAACTCTATTTTGTCTGAAATAATTATGACTATCTATGTCCCCCCACATGTTTTTAGGAAGTAATTTGCCTGCATGGTTTTCTAGTTTTTTATCCTGACCCAGCCAGCAACATTTTCGCATTTTGACGGGGACTCAGCCACTGAAACTTGGATCCATAATTGAAAAAAAAGAATTGCTGGAACCAGAGTGATAGCACAGCAGGGATTTTTTTTTTCTTGCATGCAGCCAACCAGGTTCCATCCCAGATTTCCCATTTGGTGACCCAAGCACCATCAAGAGTAATTCCTGATGCAGAGCCAAGAATAACCCCTGATCATCATTGGGTATGACCAAGAAGAAAATGAAAAAAGAATCACTGCTTTTTTTCTATGATGATTTTGGTGGTATTAGGTTTTTGACTTGTTTTTTTGAATTTCCTTTTATTTTTCTCTGCCCACATTTAGACAGTGACATTGATGTAGAGACCCTCTTCAATTTGCTTATTCTTGCTAAGTTTTCTTTTTAGAATATTTGCCTTGTTGACACCATATAATGTACTGTGAAGTTTGAAACCTGTTTCTCTTGTTAAATTTAAAGCAAGTTAATGAATCCACAGGCATCATACATGATAATGCTAGATGTTTCCTTCAATCAGCAAAAGTCTACAGCACTACCAGATCATGTTTGCTTGTTAAAACAGCACAGATTTAGAAAAATAAATAAATAAATAAATAATGTAATGTTTTCAAAAAAAGAGACAAACCTGTATATATTCCTTCAGTTATGTACATTTGAACCCTGATAAGCACCAAATAGTTTCAATTGTGTTTTCTTAAAAATTATATTTTTATTTATGTAAAACAGATATTATTATGGATGTTTTAGGTAGGGAAAGAGGAAGGAAAGTGAGAGAGAGAGTACACATCTCAAGAGGGAGTTGCAGGTGACACATGCGCTCAAGCAGCACATGGGCTTAGGTAGCATATGTGCCAAACATTAAGATTCTTATTGGAAATGACATTTTAAAAGTTACTTGGCATCAATACTGTCCATTTCAAACAAAGATTTCATTTGATCTGTATTATTTGAGTCTGGCTTTCCTATATGCAAAAACGAGAGCAGAAAGGGATATTATTTGTATTCTGTGTGAATGATCCCATTCACAATTGTGCTACAGAAAATCAAATACCTAGGAATCAGTTTAATTAATATTGTTAAGGACATGTACAAAGAAAACTACAATACGTTGCTTCAAGAAATAAAAAGGACATGAGGAAATGGAGACACATTCCCTGCTTATGGATTGGGACAATTAACATTGTCAAAATGATAAAACTCCCTAGAGTTTTGTACAGATTCAATGCAGTCCCTATACGGATACCCATGAAACTCTTCAAGAAACTGACCATATATTGTGTGTGTGTGTGTATGTGTGTGTATAACACTTGATAACCTCCAAATATATGTATTACAAGCCACAATGTATATGTGTGTGGTAAAGAGAGAGAGGGGGTGAGGGGGAAGGAATCAGGGACATTCGTGGTGGGAAATGGGTATTGGTGGAGGGATGGGTGCTGGAACACTGTATAACTGAAACCCAAATGTGAACATCTTTGTAATTGTATATCTCATGGTGGTATAATAAAAAAAATTAAAGAAAATTGGTAAAAATAAAATAAAACATGTAGTTTAAAAATACTAAATGAGATAGAAACATAATTATAATGAATTAAGATGCTTTTACAGATTTGCTTATATTCCTCAGGCTTCATTTCATTTCTACAAGTATTTTATTTCTTATTGCACATATAAATAAACAAAAAACAATTAGCACAAGTTAAAAAATAGGGGTGTCCAGATAATAAAATACTCAGAAATTTACTCACAATAAAATTTTATGTAACAAATATCTCACTCCCTCTTTTGGAGGGAGTGAGAAGAGCTCTCATTCCACTACTAGAAGTAAAAGTTTACAAAATATTAATGGTCAATGAAATGAATAAATTATGGCACACAAATGATACTTTCATCCCCGAGCCCCTTAAGAACCATTTACTGACTGATTCTCAAAGACCAGTAAGTAGGTTTAGAAGAGGAACTAACCCTATTAAGCATATGCTACCTAAGTCCACAGGATTGAAGTGACAATACAGTGGGTAGGGTTGAATCTGGTTCGAGTCCTAGAATCCCATATGGTCTCCCCAACCACTGACAAGAGTGATTCCTGAGTTCAGTCAGAGTAACATGTGAGCGTCACTGGGTGTCGCTCAATACATCTATCTAAAAAAAAAATCACTAGGGGCGAAGCGATAGCCCAGCAGGTAGGGCGTTTGCATGCAGCCGCCTGTGCTGGCTTGGGTTCGATCCCCGGCATCCCCATATGGTCCCCCGAGCACCGCCAGGAGTAATTCCTGAGTACAGAGCCAGGAGTAACCCCTGAGCATCGCCGGTGTGATGCAAAAAAAGAAAAAAAAATCACTAGTTCAGTCTCAAGAAGGTGAGATGTGCGTGTCTCAAAAGATAAGCCTCAGAATGCAGGGCTGCCCCAAGGCAGAGGAGAACAAAATATTAGTATGACCCCTATAAGCAGGTAACAAGAGTAAGAGAGGACACCCCCCCCCCCCAAAGTTAGAATGTAACAAACTCAAATTTAAGACTACAAAGTTAGATAGGAATATGTTTGGTGACAGATTATTCTCTGGACTTATCTAATATTTCAGCAAACTCAGAAAAATCTTCTGCCCTTTTTTTTGGTCTATTTTGAAGAACAATACCAATCAACATTTTTATTACAGAAATACGTATTTTCCAGAGTTAATCACAAATTGGAAAATGAAAATATTAGACTTCTTTCATTAACAGAATTAAAATTTCACTTGTGTCACTGATACAGATGATATAAACTGATCATGTCACAGTGACAATAGTTCAATATTCAGTATTTCTAAAAATTACACTTTTATATTATTTCATTAACTTTATAACAGCAGTAAGTGAAATTAATTAATGAAAAAAGTAATGCAGTAACATTCTCAATACTGAAATAGTTTCAAATGTGACTGTAGAGATATATTTTGGTGTACTGCGTAATGTTGTACAGTCATTTTCTTTCCAGTTTGGCAAATGAATAAGACAGACCAAGAAACCAGAACAAAGAGGACTATAAAGTAAACTGAGCTTCATATTTACATAAGTAAGTGAGTTCACTTTTTAAAGGATAACTAATAGCCAATGACTTGAGACCTTGAGAATTGACTAAAAACTGAGTTTACTAAGAGAAGGTTGGGAATGAGGGCATGGGGTATCCTTAGAAACAAAGTTGAAGAATCAATAACATTCTTCTGGGGATATGGCATTGTAACATTGTATGTCTGACACTTTCATGTTAACAACACTGGAAATCACAGTATTAAAATCTTTAAAAATTAAAGAAAATGTAATTGCAACTACTCATTCTAACAAAAAGTTGTAAGGAGGATGTAGAGTGAAATTATTTTTTTTAATTGAGTAGAGTTGCAAATCATTTTTTCACATAAGATTGGGCACTTCTCTCGAATAATTCTATTTGCTGTCCTGAATTGCCACAAATGCCATTTACTGTGATTCATACCCTCTGAGAAAGTTTTCAAATACTTAAAGTGTGATGATAGTGTGCTGACTATAAAAAAGACAAAAGATAAGATGTATGAATTTCCTATACTTAACTAAAAAGTATCTGGATATTTAATACCAGAGGCTTTCTACATACGAGGAGTCCATCATTTCTAAATTCAATGTATTTAATTATCAAAAATTTATAAAAGAAGACTAGACTTTCACAATTATATTCCAGAGAAATACCTAAACTATATTTTTCATGAAAGATGTTATTAGATTATCATCTTAATATAAGTCAGCAAGAAGGAAATACAAAGCAGACTCAAAAAATACTAAGAAAAAAAATAAAGATTGAATTTGGTTGGCAGTGTTCCACATGTAACTCATAATAATTCCCACTGAAATCTGTCACTTATCTTACTAAAATAATAATATATATCCTCATATATATATAAATAGGAGTAGTTAGTTAAGTTATTTTCTTATAACTAAAAATTAGTGCAAAACCTATCATTTTGTAGGGCAGATTGATTCAGGTCACCCGTTACTAAATTAAACATTTTCTGCTTTCACTGCATCTCATTAAACATGCTACTGCAAGCTTAAATAACTCAGTGCTTTCATTTGCACAGTCACCCATTTTGTTATTGTTTACAGCAACATAATTTGGCACACAATAATTCAGGCAGCACTAGTTTCATGTAACACTACAGTATTAATTTTTAATATAATTGCATTCTTTCTTCCAACAAAAGCTAGTTCAGTGGGGGATTTTAGTCAAATGATTCTTCAATTATTATACAGGGCAAATTCTTCTAAGCATTGTGTTTCTCTTTGCCCTACTGATTCATTTCTATATAAATTAAAAACTCATTATGAGCTTATTTAAACTAGCTTATTTGCTTAAATAACACAATGAATAATTACACTGATACAAAATATATGGCTTATACAATTTTAAAACAACCAATTTCCAAAGAACATTTGATTCAGTAACTAAGCAAGCCATGTTTTCCTAGTACACTGATGTATCATTGCTAATAAAAATGAAGGCTAATAAAGTTATTCTTGGAAAATCAATAAATAATGATAGTTGAGAGTTGTTCCCATGTGCTTCCTTCTTTCACAAATTTAAATGAAGTAGATATTTAGAAAACAAATCAGTTAGCATGTCACACCAAAGCCGGGTGATCCTAAAGAAAAGCAACATATATATGCAAGAAGCAAAAAAAAAAAAAAGGGTGAATTGAATGAACAAGGTCAATGAAAAACTGCCAAGTATGTTCAGAAAACTGAAGTGAAGCTTCAGTTCATTAGAAAGCACTTTCTGTTGCACTTATATCTTTCTGTATATCTTCTATATAAATGGCTCCTATGTGTAAAACAATCACACTCAAAACACTGGTTTTACCAAAAAAATTTTAGTGATAATACTGATAAATAAGATTATAATGTTTATATGTTTTAAAGATACACTGTAAGAAGATGTTATATATTTAAGTAAGCGTGCCAATCTCCTTACAGTATAATACTTAATAGTTAATATTTGGAAACCACTTAAGTGCCAATTGACAGATGAGTGTATAATAATGTACTTACTGATGGAGGCAGTTTTCTGCGAAACATATGGTTAGGTAATTGTCATGTGAACATCACAAAATGTACTTTAAACAAACCTGGATGGTAGGCTACTTTTTACATAACTTTTTTATAGACACAATGATGCTATTTATGGACTATTATTAACCAAAAATATCACTGTGCAGCCATAACTGTACTGAATGAAAACTGCTAAGCTTTTAAAAATGTTTGATGAAATATTGACATTTGAAACATGATGGATCTAGAGTAACTATGCTATAGATCTAGAGTATACTATGCTAAGAGAATTTAGTCAGTCGTAGAAAGACAAACCAGATGTGATTTATCACATCTTAAATAAATGTTTTAAAATGCAAAATATTTTTTAAAAATCACATGCCTTGGATTATAAGAACAAAATTGTGATGAGCAGAGTAATAGAAGATTGGGGATGGATAATCATGAAGAGGGAGTCAATTTACATTGGTGGATGGAAACAAGGTCTTTGGTCAGGAATTTAATATTGGATGTAGATGTTTCTATGTATAATTCAGTGTTACTTCATTGGAAACTGTGTATTCCATCTTTCTAATGATTATGTTCATAATTGATAGAAAATAATTGAATTAAGATACAAGATAACTGCTAAAATTCTATTCTGAATTCTAAAAACTAAGATTAAGCTACAAAGACACGTTGGTCAATTTAATATGAAGTCTCTTTGGAACATATTGAAAGATATTTACTAAAGAAGCAAAACACAATATTTTAGAACAGAAGCTATATGATAATGCAAAAGTATGTCTAGAAAAATGTTCTCATAACAATACTATTCTATACATTTTAAGTATATTTTCCCAAATGTCTTAATATTAATAGACTGAATCATTTAGAAAGGTAAGAGTTATGCTTGTGTGAAACATGAGAAAATAGTTTTTCATCTAAACTATGCAACTAACATAAATACAATATATTACAAAAATTATTAATAAAATGACAATGTCGATTTTGAAATTTACATGACTGTACTTCCCATATTATATAGGTATATAAAAAGTTACATAAAAAAGTAGTATCACATATAAAAAATTGGGATTCAGACCAAATGAGTTACAATGGTAACTATTACTGGTATTTTGAGGTGAAAAACTATATAGGAATTCAATCTTAGACACAAAAGACTAGCTAGAAGACCACTATAATAGGAACATGAAAGATTCAAATGACTTGTAGCAATAGTTAGGGTAAAGTGGTCTCACTCTAGTTATGTACTAAAGAAAAGAACAGTAAGCTTTGCTGATTAATTATACATGAAGTATAAAGAAAAAAAAGGAGTCTAGAATAATCGTTTCAAAGTTTTAGGCATAAAACCTGGGAGCATAAAATACCAATTTATTGAAATGAAGAATACAGAGGATACACACTTGATAAAAAAAATCAAGTGAGTTTTTGGGTATGTATATTTTTAAGCGCAATACCCTTCATATTTACTTCCTGACATCTAAATGGAAATGAGAAACAACAAGAAATGAAAAATAAAACAAAATATTTGATTTTGATTTAATACCAAACATGGTATTAAATCCACAAGCTACATGTAACCAAGAGAGCTACTGAACTATCAATAACTTTGTAAATCATGCTTTTTTAAATATTTTAAAAATAAATACTTTTAAATGAAAAAAGAAAAGCTTTAAATACCACACATTTCAATGTGCCATAAAAAAAGACTGAGGAACAATAAAGGAAATAGAAGAAACATAGTGTGAGCATGGTTACACTGGAAAACAAGTGTTTTCCAAAATAAGTGAAGAAACTTATTTCAAGGGCATGAAGTGATCGTATGTGTCATCTTAATAGACCATCATGAAAAGTGTGGATTTGTTCATTGGATTTAGCAACTCAGAGGCCACTACAAATCTTAATAAAATAGACATATGATAGAACATGTGGGCCAGGAAGAAAGTAACAGAATTAAGGCATTTTCCTTGCACGCTGTGGATCCTCGTTCAATCCTTGGCACCACATGGTCCCCAAGCAGAGAGCTGGTGTGAAGATAGAACACTCAAATTTTATATTTCTATAAATGATTTCTAAGGTTGTGGCTAGGATAAATAACAGTCAATTCAAAAAACAGAATAAAGTAAGTGCAGTGATATTGCCCCAAGCTCAGTGTATATACTTCTGAGTATGTATACGCAATATTTATCTAAATAATAAAATGAAGTTATCAACACAGAAACATAGAAAATCTGAGAGAAATTCTCCAAGCATAAAAATCCATTTATTTTTTTTACATTTCTATTCTTAGAACAAGATAATATCTATCATCCAAATAAAGTGTTTTCCCACACATCCAAAATATGTAGGATACATAGGCTCTATCCCTTTATAAAAAGAAAGACCTCCATATCTGGGTCTGAGAGTTTGCCCAAGAGAGTGTAATACTCGAGGTAGGAAAGATGCTGAAACTGATTTATTCTTGAAAAAGCAAATGGGAATTTTTTCTGTTTTATATGCACCTCTTGGCAAATGGATCTCTAGAAAACTTGCTCAAAATAAACTAATACTTTGCCTGATATTTAGGCTTCTGATCAAGAGAAATTCAACCTATGAATGTGGAATATAGGACTAAATACGAGCACTAGAACCACACTGCTTACACAACAGAAAGGAAAACAGACAAGGAATTGACCAAGAAGTTTCAGAGAATATTAATAGCAATCTTGGCATTCAGGAAAAAACTCATGTGGCTATCTGGGAGTTTTGACCCAGCACACTAATTGCAGAAGCATAGAATAAGAGAGAGACTATCCAATAGCAGACTCTGCTCACGACTGAAAAAATAGGTCATGGTAAATGCGGATGGTTTGAGAAAAGTGTAAATGTCAAAGGCAAGTCTTTAGTATTCAAGGTTGTGTTATGTGATAAACTTTTAGGGCAGAACATGGATATCACGAATTGGTTCTATTAACTTCTGATCTTTTGTTTCCTCAATCTTTTATAGAAATGAGCAAAGGGTTAATTATTTAAAGCTAGTTTGTTTATATATCATTGGAAACAATCATTAACTTGACAAGACTCAGAGAGCTGTGGGATAATTTAGCATTAATCTAAAGAGATAGACAACATTTCTAAAATGCTGCTTATTTTAGCAGGAAACAGTATAAAGCAGATTCTTTTCCACATGGCTCAGCTGACAGTCAACTTCCCACATAAAATCATGTGAGTACATTCTCTCTCCAACTGTTCCTGAATGTAGAATAGATTACTAAAAATTTCATCACTGTATCGCTGTATCACTATCTTCCTGTTCATCATCGATTTGCTCAAGCGGGCACCAGTAACATCTCCATATGTCCTGTCTCATGCAAGTAGAGCCCAAGGGCACCTGCTTGATCCAGGAACCTAAAGAGCCTCAAACCATTCCATGAGGTCATGGGAATGAGGTCTATAATTGTTACTGTTATTTGGCATATCAAATACGACACGGGTAGCTTGCCAGGCTCTGCCGTGCATGTAGCATATTCTTGTAGTCATCTCTAAATTAGGCATTTATTGATGAACCGCAGCCGCATAGCGGTCACACAAGCCAGACTGTGATAGGCATCCTGTTTAAAATCTATTCTATTAAATACTTTTTCTGTTACTAGTTCACCAATTTCCACCAATTTCATAAGCAGCATATAAGCATATATTTAAATATCACGTTTGTTGAGACTTTTAATACATTTCTGTGAATGTATTCATTAAATTCATTAAATTGAATTGCCATTAAATTTTATTTAGAAAATCTGTTATTGAGCAGTTGCAATATGCCAAGAGCTTTGGTAAGGAAAAGATGAATAAGATAATTTTTTTTTTCCTGATATGGGGATCAAACCCAGTACTCGAAATAAGGGCATCATATAATAAAGGCAAGTGCTCCATAACTGAGCTACATTCTTAAATCAGAGACAAATTATGTCACACACACACACACACACACACACATACAAACACATACTTTATGGTACTGTGACTGGAGAAACAGGGGTAGGGCATTTGCCTAGAATGCGACCAACATGGGTTTGATCCTCAGCATCTCATACGGTCTCCTGAGCATTGCCAGGATTGATTCCTGATTGCAGAGCTAGGTTAAACTAAGAGTATAGTCAGGTGTGGACCCAAAAGCAAAACAAAAATAAAAATAAAAATAAAAAACAGAAAAACTTTATGGTATACATGCACAAAATTATTTTACCCCACCACAACCAGTGTGGCAAGAGACTAATTGTCTGTCTGTCTTTCTCTTTCTTTCTTTCTTTCTTTCTTTCTTTCTTTCTTTCTTTCTTTCCTTCCTTCCTTCCTTCCTTCCTTCCTTCCTTCCTTCCTTCCTTCCTTCCTTCCTTCCTTCCTTCCTTCCTTCCTTCCTTCCTTCCTTCCTTCCTTCCTTCCTTCCTTCCTTCCTTCCTTCCTTCCTTCCTTCCTTCCTTCCTTCCTTCCTTCCTTCCTTCCTTCCTTCCTTCCTTCCTTCCTTCCTTTCTTTCTTTCTTTCTTTCTTTTGCTTTTTGGGTCACACCCAGCGATGCTCAGGGGTTTTCTCCTGGCTCTGCACTCAGGAATTACTCCTGGCGGTGCTGGGGAACCATATGGGATGCTGGGATTGAACCCAGGCCGGCCTGGACCAGCCACGTGCAAGGCAAATACCTTACCCACTGGGCCATCGTTCTGGCCCCAAGAGACTAATACTTACCCTACAACTTCTAACTGGATTTGGATAAGAGGGTGGATGGAGTAAGTAAGTGGAGGGAAAAGAGAACAGAGAAGGAAAGGAGAGATAGTACAGTGGGCAGTAAACTTGGGTTCGATCTCCAGCACACCATATGGTCTCCCCAACCATGATCTGCCAGAAGTTATCCCTAAGTGCAGAACAAGGAGTAAGCCCTAAACACAGCCAGATATGCCCCCCAACCCAGATGCCTCAATAAAATGAGAAAGAAATGTCTCAGTACCTGTATAGCAAACCATGATGCACAAAAGGAAAAAGAGAGAGAGAGAAAGAGAAAGAGAGAGAAAGAGAAAGAGAAAGGGAGGGAAAAAGAGAGAGAGAAAGAGAGAAAGGAATGGAGGGAGGGGGAGGGAGAGAGAGACAGACAGACAGAGAGGCAGACTGGGGTCTGGGGTTGGGGTGTGGAGTGAGGTTGGTGAAAGGAAAACTAGGAAACTGGGGAAATGTACACTGGTGAAGGGACAGGTATTGGAATATTGGATAGCTAAAACCTAATCATGAACAACTTTATAACTCTGTATCTCACAGGGATTTAATTTTTTTTTTAAATTGTCACTTGACATATCATTTGAGAAATGAACTTTTTTTTAATTGAACAGTGAAATCTGTTCAATGTTTTAACTGGCAAAATAGTAGTCTAAAAGAGGAAAGAATGACAAGAACCAGAACAGGGTATAGGCAAGTCCTACCCACAAAGGAGGAAATATGGGAGGGAGAGAAGGTACCGTCATAAACAGAGACTTAAAGTCTTTGGGAAAAGGTTTGCTAAATGTGGCTTTACAGAACATTTCAGAATTGGGGAGGGGGAGCTGAAAGATGATTGTGGTTTAGTATCCTGAAAACTAGGTCAGAAGCAGGATAATGGAAGTTGTAAAATATGAAATAGAGGTAGCAAAGACAACGGCAGAAGGCAGAGCGAGACAGAACCAGTGGTTAGGAAGCAAAACTGTGGGACTAAGTAGGAGTTGTCTGCTTCTTTCAGAAAATGAAAACGGGAAAAAGATTTTACAGACATTTCAGCAGGAAACTCAATACAACTGTGAAAATGTATTGTCCATAGGCAACCTTTTCTACCCACTTTAGTCAAAAATCTTACAAACCTAATGAAACACACAACCCTATAACTTTTTTATACCATCTTTTTTTTTTTTTTTTTTTTTTGCTTTTTGGATTACACCTGGCAATGCTCAGGGGTTTCTCCTGGTTCTGCACTCAGGAATTACTCCTGGCAGTGCTTGGGGGACCATATGGGATGCCGGAGATGGAAACCGGGCCGGCATGGGCCAGCCGCATGCAAGGCAAGCGCTCTACCTGCTGGGCTATCGCTCTGGCCCCTATACCATCTTTTCATACCATCTTTTTCCCATAATCTTTTTCATACCATCTCTATCATACTATTTATACCATCTTTTTTCATAATACTTTTACATATCATCTCTATCCAACATACTTTTTAATATAAGTATGTATGTATGTATGTATGTATGTATGTATGTGCGTATGTACGTACACACAAACTTGGTATTGGGGCTACACCCAGCAATGCAGGGGTTACTACTGGCTCTGCACTCAGAAATCACTCCTGGCAGTACTCGAGACACCACATGGAATGCTGGGGATGGAACCCGGACCTGCCATGTGAAAAATACGTGCCTCACCAGTACCGCTTCTCTCTGGTCCCCATACTTTACTATTCTTAAGCAAGCTTTAAACCATTTATTAGTTATTGTCTGTCTTTCACTACACTAATGAAAGGATCATGAGGGCGCAGAAATTTATGTTTTGTTCACGGCTACATCCATCACATCAGATACTTAACTAAATATTTATAATGATAGCAAAAATGACTGAAATTTGATGATTTCATTAGCAGAAACCAGGAGGTCTGGGTTTCCTTCTCCATGTCTCCGGTCATGAAGCCACAGATTGTGATGGAGGAGCCATAGGGCAGGACGAAGAACTGGGTATTATCTCTGATTCTGTCACTAATGAAGTCTGTCAGATTAGACAAGTCATTTTTCTTTCTTAAACTCCCTTTTCCCTCATTGGTGAAATTTGGACTAAATTGAACTTACACATGCTCACTGAAAGATTACAGTAAGATGTAATTTAATTTGCAAATGATATGAATCCCCTGCCAGATCTGAGGAATGGTCAAAGTCTTACCATGTTACTCCCCATTTTCATGTAGCTAACAGCATTTACATAGGAAGAGCTTTCAGTGCAACAGGCATGTTTCCATTTAAAAAAAAATGCTTGCTGACAGCAGCTCTCCTAGTTCTTGAAGCAAGCTCAGCATGAGCAAAGTCATAGCCTCCTCCACAGGCAGAAACAGAACAGCCTGTTTCCCTTATCAATAGTTCTATTCTAGCTACCCAACATTCTAGAAAGTTTGACTCCACAAAAGCCCGCTATTACAAAATTAAGTACTTAATTTTTGCAGTGATTTTGGTATTGATTCTGGCCTGAAGATTCAGATTACACATAATTTCAAAATTAAATCAATTGAAATTATGTTTTTATATACCTTTATTGGCTCTCTCCCAGTATCTAATGACACTCCTTTCCTCTACACAAAAATTCACTATCAGACTATGTCTGGCCCTATCAATAGTTGTTCCTCTAGTCATTGTAAACTTGTTTTGTGTTTGTCCCCTTCTCCTTTTTCTTTTTTATGTTAGTCTTTTTATTTTTCTTTCTGACTCAATTCAATCAGCAAGATTTCCTCCAATTCACCTCAATTTGCAGCAAATGACATTATTATCTCTTAACTCAGGTCAAAGTTGTATACTATTGTGTATGTATCTGCAATTTCTTTGTAAACTCGAAGGCGCTAGGCACTTGGGTTGTTTCCACACCTTTAATATGGCAAATAAAGCTGCAATGAATAGATGTGCATTTGTCCTTTCAAATTCATGTTTCTTTGTTCCCGGGTAGATGTCCAAAAGAAGAATTGGAGGATTCTATGCAAACTCTATTCTTATTTCATTGAGGAGTCTACAAATCATTTCTCAAAGAAACTGATACAAGAAACATTCCAACCCGTAGTGAATAAAAATTTCTTTTTTCATACATCCCAATAGCACACACTGTTTCTAGAATTTTTAATACAGGACATTCACAATGGTATGAAGTGATGTCTTACTCTTATTTTTTGATCTACATTTCCCTGATATTCAGTGATAAATAACTTTTCATACGACTTTTTGGCTATAATACATGTAATTATTTTTTCCCACAAATTTAACTTAGGCACCAATATGTACCAATACTGTTAATAATAAAATTTTAGGCAGACAGTATTTCAATTCTTCACACACAAAGGAGAATAAAATCTGTACACAGTAAAACTCTGTAGTGAGGAAAGTTCATGACAAGAAAGCAAGAAGGGGCCGGAGCGATAGTCCAGTGGGTAGGGCATGTGCCTTGCACGCATTCAGCCTGTGCTGACCTGGGCTCGATCCCCAGCATCCCATATGGTCCCCGAGCACCGCCATGAGTGAATCCTGAGTGCAGAGCCAGGAGTAACCCCTGAGCATTGCTGGGTGTGACCCAAAAAAGCAAAAAAAAAAAAAAAAAAAAAAAGAAAAAAAAAAAAGCAAGAAGTGCAAAAGTACAAATTAAAAAACCTATTTCACACCTTAGAAGCTATAAAATCAATTAACAAGGGGGGTCCTAGAGAGAGAATAATGGGTAAGATCCTCCCCTTGCACAATGCCAACTCAGATTCAATTCCCGACACCATATATAGTTCCATAAGCCCCACAAGAAGTGATCCCTAAACACAGAGACAGGAGTAATTCTGAACATGACTGGGTATGCCCCCCAAATTAACAAATGCCTGACTAGACTCACAGAGAGATTGAGAGAGAAGAGAAGAGAAGAGAAGAGAAGAGAAGAGAAGAGAAGAGAAGAGAAGAGAAGAGAAGAGAAGAGAAGAGAAGAGAAGAGAAGAGAAGAGAGAGAGAGAGAGAGAGGAGGGGGAGGGAGGGGAGGGGAGGGGGGGGGAGGAGGAGAGGGGAGGGAAGAGGAGGAGAGGAGAGGAGAGGAGAGGAGAGGAGAGAGGAGAGGAGAGAAGAGAAGAGAAGAGAAAAAACCTATTAAACTATATCAGAAATAGAAATGATAGGAGGGAAATTACAGTGGATATCTCAAAAAAATTTAAAGATATTATACGATTACTGTGAATCATCTTAACAAAAGATGTAAAACACCTATACAGCGAAAAGTGTAAATTGCTTCAGAAAGAAGACACAAAGAAATGAAAATATATTCCTTGTTCACGGATAGTAGGATAACATCATGAAGTGACCATTTTTTTCTTTAAAATTTTTTTCGAATCACTGTGAAATAGACCATTACAAAGCTGCTAATAATTTGGTTTCAGTCATACAGTGTTCCAACACAGTGTTCCCTCCACTAGTGTACATTTCCCAGCACCAATGTCCCCAATTTCCCTCCAACCAATGGTTTTATTTGAGATATAATTCTTTTTTTAAATAACCACTTTATACAAAGTAGTTTCAGATGAAACACAATCCCCATGGCATTTTGAAGTACATAAACAACCACTTCTAAAACTTGTATAGAATCATAAAATTCCAAGAACAGACAAAGGAATTCCAACAACAGCAAAGTTGAAGGCACTGAATTCTTAGATTTTAATCTTTAATACAAAGCAACAGAAATCAAAACTGTGTGACACTGGAAAATGTCTCTCAGATCAATAGAATTGAAGTAGGTGTTCTGAGGTAAGCCCCAGATGTCTGGGATTGAAGCTACACTGGCATTGCTCCTTTGGTGGTGGCTGCCTTTTAGGCAGGAGGTGGGCATGGCAGGATTACACATGAGATCTTGAAGGGCTCACCTAGGGACCTGAAGCAGGGGCTGAGCTAATGTACAGCTATTTTTTAATTCAAGATTTTTTAGAGACTCTGATGTTAATAAATATAGCCACAAATTCCTTTGAAAAATGTTATTGAGATATAGTCAACACCATGATTTCAATAAAGCCTAATTTACTATTATTTAACATTTGTATCCCACTTAGCATTATGGTTCATTAAATTGATATGGGGTCAGAGGGGAAATGAGCCATCTGCTTCATTTTGAGGGACAATGGTCCCCCTGAGGTCACTATGATTATAAACATGGCCTAAAAGGAAACTGTGACTCCATGCCATAACAGTTGAGAAGCTCAGATGTTCTTCAATTCTCACACTGATAGAGAGGGCAACTTCTTAGCAGGAGTCTCATAACCTTAAGTTTTCTTTTTAACCCCATCATTAAAGACTTGATAAGTGTACTCTTTTTCTTCTTAAGTTTTCAGGTTAGATTTTAACTATTTTCACCAATAGCCTAATAATATCCTAAATTAATATTATTTGTCACTAATAATGTCCTAGAATAATATTATTTATCACTGACAAAGGTTCTGTGCGGGTTAATTAAAATATGAATCCAAGATAGACCACACACTGAAATGCCAAACAATGGAATTCGCTCATGACTGAGTTCATTAGTAACTGTGTAAAAATAGTCTTCGTTCATTCTTTATATCATTATGGAGTATCTTCAAATTGAATAGGAAATGCTGGTCCTTTCATGTCTCTATATTAACAAATTAACTATGATAATTCAAAGAAGTTTTAATTGGCACTAATTATTAATAATAACTCATATTATAATAAAAGAGAGAGGAAGCAATTATACATTTGTTTTAGAACTTGAAGGTCTGTGATTACAGTATTCTCACTTATCAACCCATTTACCCAAAGTGATACTTTAAATTCTGCCATTAAAGATTTATATTTATGTATTGTCCATCACTCTTCTCAGATGCAGTTTTAAAAAGCTGATATCCTTGGAAGATGTAGAACGTTAGGATGCAATCAATCACTAACACTGTGTGAAGCACCCCAGGCAAAAGAGAAACTCAAGAATATTAGGTGTTTGGAAGCCAGCAAAGCTAGAAATCAGAGGTGGCAGCTATCTAAGACAAACTTCACCTGTTTCAGGGGTGTTGCTAAGGGCAAGACCCAGTAATAGGTTTTAGCTTTGTAGTGATAGCAATGGAAAAAAACACTATGGCAAAAAAGGGTAAACTTGCTGGTTTCAAAGGTCAACCTCACAACCTCAACAACAAGGAATCACAGAAAATGAAAAGTACCCCTGGGGAAGAGATATGAATAAAACTTCGCATTTCTATACAAATAACTCTCTTTGCTGTTCTTCATAACTTGGAGGAATCTGAAAATCTTGACCATTTTTTATTGTTTCTAAAGTCGGTAGAACAAGTTGCAGCCAACACAGAAGGTACAAAAGCTGGGGGCAACACAGGGAGAGAAGACCCCAAGGCTCGGAAAGCCAACAACAGGATTGTGTTATATTCATCTGAAAATACTATAGCGCCTGAGGTCACAGGACCAGGCATGACCTGATAACATGGCGAGGCCAAATTTGGATAAATGAAGGAGTTCTTTAAATTTACAGCAAGTATGCACCTGTCATTTAAAAAAATAACTATTTTCTTTCCCATAACAAACTTTTTTAAGGCTTTGTATTTTTATGTGATCTCATCATGCTAATAAAATCATTCATAGAAAAGACTGAAAAATGACAAGATTTTCAAGTCAAATTCACTATAGATCATCTAAAGAAGCATGAAATGTAAAAATAATAGCATACTTAAAGAAGAAATACAGAAACTACATGTGTTTAGTAGCACTGGGAAATTTGGAGGGAGTATGACATTTTATACTTTAGTTTAAATAGGTGCATTTACTTAAAATGCTTAATTTAGATAATTACCAATTATAACTATCCATTATTATACAAAGAACATTTTATTCTCTATGTGTCTGATAAAGCAAATTTTAATTTATGGTAGTATATGTTATAATTTAAGAAAATAAAAAACAACTAAACTGAAACTTATCATCACGCATAGAAAAGTGTTTAACTTCAGCTAAGTTCTACTTGGAAGGAAACTTATTAAAACACAAATGTGCCATACACACATCACTCACACACACACTCACACACACACACATACACACACCACACAAAATGCTTCTTGCTAAAGGACACAAGCAAAATCCACTTTGAAACTTCCTAGGAGGAACACTATCTTTGGCTACCTTACTCTCTGCTGTACAGCCATTCTTTTCTATTACTAACACCACAGCATGGTGTTGAATTCCTTGCATTCCACTTCCCTCAGGGACTGTAATTTATTACTGTTTCCTTCCCTCTGCAGCATCTTTAATCTCTACCACAGCTTACCTAAGCACATAAATAATGCTCAAACTCTCTACAATTCAAAAACACTACTCTCTCCTATTACTACTTTTAACCACCTATATCCCTTTTTTCTTTTACTTTCCAACTTCTGAAAGAGCCAATTACATACATTCAAAACTGCTGGTCACTACTTCCAACTTGGAACTTTATCTTCAGTTCACTTTTTTGAAACACACACACACACACACACACACACACAAGACACACACACATTTATCTAAAATCCGTGTTCTTCTAATAACCCTACCTGCCTTGCCACTGCTTCTCTTTAACTTCCTGGGTCGTTTTCTGAATTCTAAAATCTTTCCAGGCATCACGCCTTTTTTGAAAAATAAATAGGAAAAGAGATAGAGTTCTCACTTGAACATAAATTCTGGAAACAATCCATGTCTATTTCAGGCTTGTCCCTTCCAATATTACTAACAAAATAATGTGCAACGATCTTTCTAAATTGACAAAATCTGAGTTCCCTATTAAAATCCTCATATAAAAATATTCTTAAGATCAAGGTCAGACTTCTGAGATCTGTACAGGAAGGTATTTGCAATCAATCAGGCGTCTACCAATTTCTCTAGCATCACAATTGTAGTTGCTCTTAAGCAACTAATATTATGATAATACTGTCTTGGACAACTTTGCACTTCCCTGAATATGCCATGGTGTTTAACATTCCCATCCATCTGCCATTCCCACTATGTTCTCATTCTAGAATACTTCTCTGCATACTGAATAGTTTTCCCTTATCCTGCAAACTTCATTCACTGGTATTTGCATGTCATTAGTCTGTACAATTCCTATTTCTATTGCACCATCTGTGTATCTGTATATGTGTATATATGTGTGCAGGCAGGTGTATGCGTCCCAATGATCCGAAAACTACTGATTTGCTTTATCTCACGCCTACCAAGAAGCTGCCCATTAAATATGGTGGGAGGAAGCAGGCTTACATTTAAAAACATAAAACTTCATTCAAAGAAAAAAAAATGTTCCAAGTGAATGTACTGTTGCATAGATTCCATTACTTGGAAGTTATCATTACCTGCCTCCCATTATGATAAATAAACTTCAGTGTGGCTTTAAAGAAACCTCTTCTACAGATCTGCTTTTCTTTTTTTCCATAGTGTTCGGTATTATTCTTGAGTACAGTGACAGAATGCAATCCCAGGACTGAGAAGTCTAAATGCATTCCATTTGTCATGAGTATTGTATTTAGTGACTTGAATTTTTATGCAGATAAAGTCTATCAATTATCTCACATATTTATCAGAGTTCATTATAAAGGAAAAATTTTTCTCTTTTAAAAATATGAAGCTGAAGACAAAAAACCTTATGCTATTATGAGAGCAAATTAGCTGTCAAAAGCAACTTTAAAAGGCTTACCAAATAGCATCCTACCCTCTGGAAATCAGTTTCAAGCTAGAATTTAATAGAAGTAACTTCTGCACAGTACTGATATTTCAGTAATATACGTGCAATAAGTTTGACCTTAAAAGACCTCCATCTAATGAAAACACAAGTATTTATCTGCTTATTTTCTTACTCATTGCACATTTCCTCAGTCCTTTTGAAAGATATGACCATAAGAATGTACTTATTATTATGCATGCAAAACAGGCAACTCTAAGAACACTTACCTGACAGAACAAAAACATATTTAAAAACCTTAATGTAAAGAGGACTTTCTGAACCAAGTCACTTCTGTTCAGTCTGTCACATTCTCCAATCACATGCCTAGCTAATGGAAAGTACAAAATATATCATTAGAAACGTAATCACAATTGTGGCTTTTAGAGCTAAGTAACACAATTAGGTTTACATTATGCTCAGTGTTTCCTGTTTTTCCTCAATCTGTCTTTTGCTACAAATGTTCTTAAGTTTTAGGTCTATCTGAATCCCATGCAAAGCCTGTTAATAGAGATGTCTGAAACAGCACACACAGTTTGTGCTACATGAGATCTATGGCAGATCTACAGCAAATAATCATGTGCATGTCTAAGTTTCCATTTTACATTTCCAGACATTGCTGGTGTGGAGACCATATTACCACCGGCCCAGGCAACTGCAGATAGAGAAGCCTATCATGGCTTCCTATCTCCGTCACTGCATCAGACCCATCAGGAAATCCTGGGGTTGAGGGGGCAGAGGAGGGTAAGTCTCAGTGTAAAATACCACCATACACTGAATTACTACCTGAAATCTCAGGAAAAAAAGGCCACCAGTAACGAACTGCTTAAAGTGCAGAAGTCATTATTCTGATCTCATTTAGCTAATGGGCCCAAAAGACTGTCTCTCCTGCCCTTTTCTTTCCAATCTATCCATTTCCTTCACGCCCTGATCTCGATGGGCTTAATCCTATGCTTATACCACAGAAATAGCTTCCAAACCAGACACTTTATCTATTCTCCACTGTGCCTATGAGTGATCATATTAAAACATTAACCTGACGAAGTTCACAATTCCCAATGGCTTCTTGTCCATTATTGAAAAGATTTTAAAATACATAATATGACTTCCAAAGGCATCCAAGAAAAGCCCCTACTAGTTCCCTTCTGAACCATCTAGTAGAACTGCCTTGGTGTGACCATGCTGACATCCTATCGCCTCCCTCGTAAGCTATTAACAGATATTTGCCTTTCAACTAATATGTTCATTTTGTGCTAAGATTTGTTCTCATGGCCTTCATACAACCTTACTCTCCATTTTTCTACTATTCATGCAAATACTGGGAACCTGCCACAAACCAATTGCAGTGCTAGAATACAATAAAAAATACTAAGCAATGACTTTTGACATCTAAACAAACCACTTTAAAATTATAATAGAAATGTGTCTTGAGATACTTGGAAATGATAAATCAACTAATATTACATGAGGACTTTATGATGCAGTTTTGATGGATGATCAGGAATTAACTATTCTATGAAGGATACGCCAAACATGAAGAATACTTTGAACAAGATCCAGAATCATAAAAGCAGAAACTTTGTAGTAAAACTATTTTTGTTTTTCTGGAACATGCATTTCTGGAACATGTAATCTGAAGCCTCAAATAGTAGAAATTTGTATTGCAAGAGAAGGCCAGGTGTCGGATCACTCACAGCCTTATTTGACTTGACATAATTGAGAAGTATAAATTTCATTCTGGCCAAAAGAAAAATTATGAACGCTTAGGGGAAAGTTGGCATAGAAAGATTTGCAGTCTGCTGGATAGATTGAAAGGCCATAAGAATGTGGACAGACATAAAAGAGTACAGTACAGTCATCTAAAAGAAGCAGTAATGCCATCAACCAACGAAGTGGTGGTACTTATGCAAAAGAGAAGAAAAAAAAGTGAGAACTTAAAGTCGAGTCCAGCAGGGATTAATCTGGAAAAAAAATCAAATGAATTAAACTAATTCTAATTATAAGAATGTGCTAGAATACAAAAGACCAACTACAATAGGGAGTTCATACACAAGATACAAGGAGATACATGTGCTTTGCCTTAATACTTCAAAGGCAGGACCTTCCTTCCACATGGTTGATGAGCATTTCCTAAGGGAACTGAACCTAGTGGAGTCCTAAACCTTTCGACCCACAGAGACTAACTTGGGAGCATTTAAGGTTAAAGGGAAATTCCAGCCAAGATCTCAAAGATACACAGAAAATTCTGAGAACTAACAATTATGCTTGGCTGGAGCATAGGTAGCATAAAGGAAGCAGTAAAAAGGGCAAAGCTAAAAATAGACTTGAATCTTTAGTTCTGGAAGGGTGCAAGTACCTGAGCAGTGAGCTCAACTTAAACATATTCCATTTTGCTTTAAGTACCATATGCAATTTCTTCAATTTTTTAAAAAAAAGTAATAACTGCTGGAATTTCCTGAGCAAATGCACAAGTCTGAAAGTCTTTCTACCAGAAGAAAACGTGTCTCTAACTTTTCCTTTATTTACTCTGCCAATATCACTCAAAACTTTGTTTCCACCTGGCTTTTACCTACACCTGCTTTCGTCAGAAAAGTAGAAATTAGTGTATATCAAAATATAATACAGTACATAAATTTGAGGTATAAAAGTTATGAGAAGACATGCAATTCCTACAGAAAAAAAAGTATAATTATTTGATCTGGTAGGGGAGCCTTTCAAAAACCAGTCATTATATAATAGAAACATTAAAAACTTCCATTAAAAGGAGGTAAAATAAGAGTCAAAAGTCTTAAATAAGAAACTCTCATACTAAGAATTTTTTCTTAACTGAAAAGAACCTTAATTATTTTACCTACTTTTCTGGAACCTTTCTAAAAACCTTACCGCTAGTAATTTGGGCTGATAAATGTAGTCAATAAAAGAGAACTGCGATTTTTAACATCCCTTCTTCAATCCAGTCTCTCTTGTGATTCTCCAGTAGGCTATTGTTGGATTCATTTACAGTAAAATAATTACCAGCTCCCTAAGCAAGACACATAGCAGGTTATCTATTGTCCCTTAGAGGACTGCTGGGCTGTTCTTAACAAGCATTCTAAATTACAATAGCAGCTTTATTGCAATTAACAAACAGACAGGAATCAACAATCCAGTTTTATCTCAAAGGAGAAAAGGGCTTTCTACACTAAGCAACTCTGGTTGTTTTTCAAACAACAGTTGTGCAAACCTAAATTCAAAGACAACCTTTAAGTAAAGGCTCATATTCCAGAAGCACGGAAGATAGAGGGCTTTCCTTCTTCCTATACCCAACAAAAAGAGTAAAAATTGAACAGTGGGAAGAATTAAGAGAGTAAAGATGTGAAAGAAGAACCAAGCACTCCCATCTAATTAAAGTTCTCAGGCACCAACATTTCAGCTTGTCTCTGCTGGACATTCCACAGTACTGAGCCACAAAGCAGGAATATCATGGTGCCACTCTGCCTCTCCATTTAACAGACAATCTTATATTGTGAGTTGTCAAAATTACAGTTAGTAAACTTCCAGTCTATTGAATTTCCTCCATGTTTGAATAAAGCAACTACACAGTGTATACTCCTAGGAATCCCATGATCTGTTCAGAGAGCTGTAAGGACTAGAGGTCTTGCTAATAACTTAATATCTTCATTTTTCACCTTCAGAACAGGTATCCCTTAATGAAACAGGAGCATGGCCTAATAATAAAGTACTCTATAAATTTTTGTTTGTTTTTCTTTCACTTTAGGGCAACACTAAGCTGTGCTCAGGCCTTATTGCTAGCTCTATGCTTAGGGATCTCTCCTGGCAGGCTAAAGGGGGACATTTGGTGTGCCAGATTCAAACCCAGGTTGGTTATGTGCAAGGCAAGTGTCCTACTCATTGTACTATGACTTTATCCCTTCATTAACAATTCCACCACTGAATTCAAGTATTTCCATGGGAGATCAATTTGTTATAAGGAAATTAAGTTCCTAGATTGAATTGAGGATTCTCATCCCCCACTAGCCTTTCTCTAGTTGACATAATTCACATAACTGCCCCAACATTCCAAACTCAGTGGGAGAGGTTGGTAAAGGAAGAGAATGATCGTATCAGAAATTTAATAAGAACATTCTTTTTAACAAACAGATAGACTCCCATTTGTCTCAAGTGTGTATGTGTATATATGTATCTCCTACATGTGTGTTTCTGTGTATAAGGCAGTACAATTTGAGTTTAAGACTCGAATTAGGACTACTATGTCCCAATTATTTCTACCCTGATGCTTATATAGAAACTGAATTCTCTGCATGGCACAGGAATAAATAATCACACTTGTGAAGCTGAAATTTACTATCACTGTCTGCCTGTATCACTGTCTTCCCGTTCATCATCGATTTGCTTGAGCGGGCACCAGTAACATCTCCATATGTCCTGTCTCATGCAAGTAGAGCCCAAGGGCACCTGCTTGCTCCCCAGGAACATAAAGAGCCTCAAACCATTCCATCAGGTCATGGGAATGAGGTCTATAATTGTTACTGGTATTTGGCATATCAAATACGACACGGGTAGCTTGCCAGGCTCTGCCGTGTGAGTAGCATACTCTTGTAGTCATCTAAAAATCCAGCATTTATTGATGAACCGCACTGTCACAAGCAGCCGTGCAGATCTAACTTAGAGCTATTCAATTCTAGTTCTTTATCTGTACTAGTAAAACTTTAATATTATTTTAAAAATTTGATTGTAAATGATTACTATAAAATATCACCTGAAATGAGAGATAGCCTGCTATGAATGATTCTATAAACATTATCAGTTATTTCTCTAGGCAAACATAAGTGTTTAGTATATGAGGCATGAAACCCTATGATAAGCAATATCTAAAATTATTTCATGTAAATTTAAACAGGGGAAGGTACGATAATAAGGTCCGGATTTTATTCAAAGTATTATTAGTCACTTTCTAGCCTATTGTACTTATCCTACCATTCACCAACATTCTAGTATTTTCTGAAAAAAGTTACTTCCTAGGAATCTATACCTAACTTACACACAGAAATTATACTTAAGATCCAAAGTTTAGGAGGCTGAAGAGATAGCACAGTAGGTAAGTAGGTGTTTGCCTTGCATGTTGCCTATTCGGGTTAGACCCCTGTAATGCCATAAGGTCCCCCAAGCACTGCCAAGAGTAACTCCAAAATGCAGAGCAAGAGAAAGCCCTGAGTATCGCCAGTTGTGTCCCCCCAAAACAAAACAAAGGGTGTCTTCTTCTAGCTTTAAGCCATTTTCAAGAGATATTAGGCTTCTTAGCAAAATTAGAAATACTCATTTTTCATACTATCTGGATTACCGAAATGAATTTTTATAAAAAGAAAATATTTTCCTACTCATTATGAACTGACACACTAAAAAGCAAACTTGAATCCTCTGAATCAACAGTAAAAGGCAAGATGAATAAGCTGTCCACTTGGAGCCAGGAGAGGAACTCAGTAAGTAGCTCAGAGGCAGGAAGTGTTCACCTCAGCTGCCTGAGGCTGGCAGCTGGATCCCAGAAGTGGGCACCTATGTGCAATGAGCTCCGTACTGGAGGTCCGACTGTTTGGGAACTCATTAATAATTTTTTTTTTCTTGAACTTTCAGGCTATAGAATCATGAGAAATAAAATCAGGTTTTGGACAAACCACAGAATTTAGAGCTGTGTTATTCAAAACTGTTCTGAGTAAGGCATTCCTAAGTAATCAATGAGTTTTAGAGAATAAACTGTAAGGTGGAGTCAGGGAGATGGCTCAAGTCATGACAGTAAAACCCCAAGTTCAATCACCAGCACCACATGGTCCCATTGTACTTCCTGATACAGTCCTGGTGACCTCCAAGAATCACTGGATCTGAGTATCATTTGTACAGAGCCAAGCATTGTTGAAAGTTTATCCAAAGTTCCCTAAAGCACTGCTAGAGGCAATCCCTATTAAAAGGGAAAACATCAAAAGGAAAAATCAATTTCAGTAAGTGTAATATAAAGAGCTAACAAGAACCTAAAAGAACATGTAGAAAGTAGAAACTAATCCTATGTAAGAAAATGCAAGAAAACTTCCCAGAGCAGCGGAAGAGGACTTAGAAGATGACCACATAGGACAGAAAGATAGTATGTGTGAAGGTATTTGTCAGGCACACAGTCAAACTAGGTTTGATTCTTGCTATGCCATTTGCCCCTCAAGCCTTCCCAGGGGTGATCTCTGAGTATAGAATCAGAAATAATGCCTGAGCACTGCCCTAGTCTGGCAAAAAAAAAAAAAAAAATCATGACTGTGTGACAAAAACAGAGAGAAAAGAATTAAGCATATTTTAAATCTTAACACAGAAGGGACATGTCAAAATTAGTGATATATTCTGGATTAATAAACAGACCAGAGCTACTGGAGAATATAGAACAGCAGACTGGAAAAAGACAATGCTGGAAAGTTAAATTAGGATAAGATTGTTGATATTCAAATACTTAGTATTAGAATGTTCAAATGCTTCAAACACTTAAATACTTCTTTGACATACAGACTTCATTTTGAATAAAACATCATTGAATTTTGCAAAACTCAAAGTAAGTCATCATATTTGTACTTTATATCATTCTATCTCATAGCAATCATGGCTAGTGGTACCATTTTTTTTTTACTATATCACCCAAGTTTCTCAAGTCAGACGCCCCCCAGAAAAAAAAATAAAGATGTATCCTTCCTTTGTTTAATTCTACAGCAGTTATTAGCACACAGATGAAGACATTGTAGTCATTTAATAAAACATTTATTGCACAAACAGTGCCAAATTCCTAGAGAAATTTTGGGCATAAACTGAAGAACATTTCTTTTATTTTGTAATTGTTAGTCTTTAATTCAGTTGGCTATTCAATGTAATTGAACAAATTATAACTGAATGGTGTTTCCTTACCCTTTAATGCTAGTAGGAAAGAACTCTTAATATCTTCTTCTACTTGTCTGTAGCAATTTTTAAAGAAACGGTGCTTAACAAGGAATAAAACCAATTAAGGGACCAGATCTTTGTTACTGTTGTTTATATCCATAGGAAGGTAAAAGCCATCTGCATCTAAAAACCATAATAAAATCTGAAGCACAGCAATGTGCCAAATATACTCTGTTTATTATAACTGTTACAGTAGATTAGATTAATGAAATAAAAGCACAAAGTGTCAAAATTTGCCTGCAAATTTACACTGAAAGCATAAAGCCTTATCAATATCTTTTACTGAAATACTACCTCACACTCTTAAGGATAGATGATAGATAGATAGATAGATAGATAGATAGATAGATAGATAGATAGATAGATAGATAGATAGATAGATAGAAAGATAGAGAGAGATAGATAGATAGACAGACACAGACAGACAGACAGACAGACAGACAGACAGACAGACAGACAGACAGACAGACAGACAGATAGATAGATAGATAGATTGATAGATATGGTGGTATGTTGGAGGACAGGTTTAGCTATTCTGGGAGTTTTGTTGTTTTGCCCACTCCCAGCTTAATCTATTTAAGCCAAGGTTCATTCAAATGAGACCTCTCTTCTATGTAAACACTGCTAGAGGGTGTGGCAATTACAGAAGTCACCTTGATTGAATAACTTCTGACTTATACATCTACTAAGACTTCTATGTTTTCTAGATTGGGCACAGCTCCTCTTTATACCCACTGCACCCAGCGTGGGACAGTTAGAATTTACCAGGAAACTACCACCCTGGCTACGTTGAGACTATAGGAAGACTATAGGAAGGATCATACTAGTTTGCTCTAAGCAGGCGGAGTGTGACCCTTTCAGTACACGAGAACAAGATACT
The DNA here is from genome assembly GCA_021461705.1 of Cryptotis parvus. Classification (NCBI taxonomy): domain Eukaryota; kingdom Metazoa; phylum Chordata; class Mammalia; order Eulipotyphla; family Soricidae; genus Cryptotis; species Cryptotis parvus. The sequence goes on from JAJIBD010022593.1 coordinate 212,140, forward strand.
CAAAATCACCCTGGTGCAGATAATAATAATAAGGACTTTGTGGGTACCATCTAGATTACATGAAGCTCATGAAATTAAGATATATTACTTTATATCAGCCCCACTCTCTCCATTGTTTTACATAAGAGATAATCTTGGTAGAAAGGATTAGACCTTGGCATAACCTTTTTTATACCTGCAATAGGGTGTGGCACTACACTCTGTTTATAGAGTTCTTTGTTGACATGACCCTCCCGGTTGAATTACTTTGGTGTATATAAGGGGCTGACTTGAGGCCCCTTCACAAAAGTAAAAACCACTTTGGGCCTTTTAGCTTTCGGCTTTTGGCTACTGTGGCTTTTGGCTCCTCAGCCTTGCGGCTTTTGGCTTTTGGCTTTTTGCTCTTTGGCCTTTTGCTCCTTCTTCTGGGTAAGACTCAGCTCGGGTGAGATCCTTTAGGCTCTTTTGTATGGTCTAAGTTCAGACCAGAGCTGTGGAGTGCTGTGGAAGAGCTTTTGTACTATTAAAAGCCTTTTTGAAACTGCACCGGACTTGTGAGTTTTCACCTGTTCTCCCGGCGTCCTCGGAGGTAGAAGAGAACTTCAGTCCTGACACTGTCGGGGACCCCGGGGGCGTTCCTGACATCGGTACTGGGTATAATATAAAATACATTGAAGGGCAGAACAGGAGAAGGGACTATCCAGCTAAGGCTACACATAAGGAAATGCTGACTCAGTCATGATAATATAATTTTCCTACACTTGTCAGTCAAAAAACCAATCATTTATACATAGAAAACAAAAACAGAAACGATTTTTAAAAACTTACAAAAAGTTCTTTCCTTATCAGTTGCTATAAATTTCAAGAGATATATTTTGATGCAAAATAGTTAGAAGAAAAAGAAAAAAGCTACTGAATAAATTTATACCCAGTATAATATAAAAATGAAGAAAATTATTAGAATTCTTTCTTATTTTAGCAAGGGTGATGTGCAATATAGATGCCTTAATACAGAGATCTATGGAAGGAAAAGACGACTTGCATAAGAAAATGACAATGAAACAATTTATTTGAATTCTCTAAGAATTCATCATAGACAGAAACATCAAATCAAGTTTTATACTGATTTTTTAAAATCACTTTAATGTGAAATTTGAAGTATTTGAGAGAAAACAATCAGACACAGGCTTTGTCTAATATTACTGAGGATGGCCAGAAGACAGTCACTACTGCCCCAAATCAATTTAAAATACAATAGATTTAGCAATTTTTTCCATGATGAATTAAATTTTCTGCAAAACAAGCAAACAATAATTCACTTAAAATCTGCCTAATTTTACAGTGATCACAAGTAATTTAGAAAGAATAAAATGAACCATAAATAAACAGGAGCTTCTACAATAAAAAACTCATTTAAGTAGTTGTTCCTAGAGACAGTTTTTAGTACAGCATTTATTTCCCATTTTTATAAAGATGTGAGAATAAAATTCTGGCAAAATATTGACAATAAGTTCTGTGAGGTCACGATACTTCAAGGGCTGTTTTAAAGGAAAAAAAATTACTGACTGCAAAACGATGTGTCTTTATAGTTAAACAGAAAGTCACAAATACAGAGAAACGCACTAATGCTACCAGGCACTGGAGACCGCCCAATAAAGTACAGCACTAACCCCCAGGAGCTGCAGTCTAACAGATAGGGAGAAATGTAAATTATTACTTTAAATCAATGAAGGAAGGACTGAGGGAGCCCTGTGCCAGAATCCTGGATCGTAGAGATGAAGTGACTCAATTAAAGGGTCAGGAAAGGCTTCACCTGTCAAGAAGGGGAATAAACTTGCTAGAGAACACAACAACGGCCTTCCAGGCAGAAGCAGCAGCTGGGCCTGACACCTAAAACCCTGACAAAGGAAAGGGAAGCGAATAAGCTCTACTTTGAACTGAACCTGAACGTGAAATTACGTAAGTGACCCAGGTTATGTGCATTTAGTTCAAAGTTACAGAAATGAGGGAAAGAGTTTTAGAAATCCTAGAGAAAAGATCAAAGGGTCACAGGGAGGAAGAGATTTAGGAAAGGGCCTTGCAATGTCTCAGTCTTTGTCAGAGAAAACAGATGGAGAACAAGAGGAATAGAGATAATAGAGTTATAAAGAGAACTAGAACTCTGTGCTGAAAGTAGGTATAGGAACAAACGTTGTAATCTCTCTGTACTACCAACCCTAATGCCAATGGGAGAGAGAGAGAGAGGGGAGGGAGGGAGGAAGGGAGAAAAAAAGGAGTGCCTGCCATGGAAATATGCCAGGGTTGGGGGATGGGAGGAAGGTAAAGGGGCACATTGATGGTGGGAAATATGCACTGGTGGAGGGATGGGTGTTGGAACACTGTGTGACTGAAACCCAATAATGGAGAGTCTTCTAACTGAATCACACAGTGATTCAATAAAATAAATAAATAAAAAAGAACTAGCAGACATAGGGAACAGTGCAGGTGCCCTCAAGAGAATGAGCTTGAAGGTCAAGTCTTCTTAATGAGTGACTAAGGATAGAAATGTACCTAAGGGGGATTGACATGATTGGGGCAGTTGTAGATTTGTGCATATATATAATGACTACAAGCTTGTTCTGACTTTGCACCTCTCACTAGCATATAATTATACAGCTAGGGGTATGTAAATTAATATTTACTTGGGGCAAAAAAGAAGAGTGCTAGGTTTCTATCCTTCAACTAGCTGACTGGAAGTAGTTTTCCAAAGTCTATCACAAAGTTCGTAACCATAAGGCTGTCTAGGTAGGTAGTTCTAAGTCCTTTAGGCTTTTTTTTTTCTTTTTTGGGTCACACCTGGCGATGCTCAGGGGTTAGTCCTGGCTCTGCACTCAGGAATTACTCCTGGCGGTGCTCAGGGGACCATATGGGATGCCGGGGATCGAACCCGGGCCGGCATAGGCCGGCCGCGTGCAAGGCAAACGCCCTACCCGCTGGGCTATCGCTCCGCCCCGTAAGTCCCTTAGACTTTTTTCTGACAAATGATTTAGGAGTTTTCTTACAGTATTTTTTCCACAATGTCTCACCTAAAACAAAACTATTTCAGAGTTTCAAAAAGAAATTATAGGCATCTCCAAATGATTGTATTAGAAGTAAACAAATGGAAACAAGGATAAAGCTCTAGTGGTAGAGCACATGCCAAGCAAATACTGACTCTGAGAATTATTTCTAGCACTGCTTCACCCCTGAGCACTCAGTATAGCTCTGCTGCCCCCCAACAACACATCCCTAGGCCAAGCACCAAGTCAAAGGCCCATACCACCAGGCCCAGCTTTCCAAAAGTGACCTGGATACCATAGGGAGTGTGGTGCCAACGAAAACAATCAAATTCTTCTATCCCTAATTGTTGCTCCTATGCATTCGTATATTCTGTACTTACATAACTATTTTGATGTTACAAAATTCCAGGTATTCTACACCTTAAAAGGCCATATTATTTGGAATGTTATTAGTTAACACAGTAACTATAAAAATAGGTAAATGTCTCAATATTCACTACATTGAAGGGGAGCCAAACTTGGAACATACCCATACTCACAGTTCAGAATGCTAGGATAAAGACTACAAATCAGTAACCTGTACCCTAATTCTAAGTGTTTTGAATTCCCCAACTTGCCACTACACACTCTCTCTCTCTCTCTCTCACACACACACACACACACACACACACACACACACAGATTGCAGTTCAATACTCCTCATGCATATAGCAGTAATGCCCTAATTTCACATGATGCTTAATTTTATTTCTTAAGGACTTTTCTTTTAACATAAAGGCTATTCTATGAGCCCATCATCAGTAAATCATGTGCAGAAAATGGGTTTTCTGGGAGCAGGGCTGTTCATAACAGTGGTTTTCTGGGAGCAAGGCTGTTCAGTAACAATTAAATCAGGAGATCAAGTAAAATAAACCAACCTAAAATGTGCCTGTCAAAGAGGCAGGTATGTGTTTGGGGCAGGGAGGGGGCAGGGAACGTGGCAAAAGGGTGTGGGGAAGAGACTAGAGATGAAGTGGAGAGAAGTTGTCTCCACTGTATGGTGGGACTGGTACTGAAACACAGTATGCCTAAAACTCAACTATAAATAACTGTTAGTCACTGTGGCAGTGACTTACAGTTATTCACCTGTAAGTGAATCCTTCCTTTCACTTCAAACCTCCGACTCACTCAAATCTTTCATTTTCCTTCCTGGATCTTCTGCTTCGTGAAGGAAACAAGTGATACAAGAGTCAGCAGAGCCCAGCCAGCTGGAGGCACAGACCAAAGAAGCTGCGTAGGCCCACCACCCCAGCAGAGCCTCACAACATGCCAGACAACCCCCCCAACTCTTAGCAGGCCTCCATTTTCCATATCGCAGCCCAGCTCATCGAGATCCACCCTGCAGCAGTCTTTTTTTAAATCTGGCCCAGGTATGCTGATCCAGAGACTCACAGACATGGGGCAGAGCTGCTACTGGCTCTCCCTGTGCCCAGCCGCTCATGAGACGCCTGCAAGGGATGGCCTGTTCTAGCCCTGACCCGCCACCCCATCAGAGCCTCGCAACAAGCCAGATGACCCCCCCACTCCATGAGGGCCTCCATTTTCCACATCCGGACTCCCCTTCGTCAGAACTCCACCCAGCAGACCAGCCTATCATAGCCCGCCTCGGCGGGGCCGATTTTGGCCGTGCGGTTCATCAATAAATGCTGGATTTAGAGATAACTACAAGAATATGCTACCCGCACGGCAGAGTCTGGCAAGCTACCCGTGTCATATTTGGTATGCCTAATACCAGTAACAATTATAGACTTCATTCCCATGACCTGATGAAATGGTTTGAGGCTCTTTATGTTCCTGGAGCAAGCAGGTGCCCTTGGGCTCTACTTGCATGAGACAGGACATATGGAGATGTTACTGGTGCCCCCTCGAGCAAATCGATGATGAACGGAAGACAGTGATACAGTGAAGTCACTGTACCTTAATAGCAAATTAAAACAAACAAAAAAGAATCACTGAAGGAATTTCCAACAGCTACTAAGGATTGTTAAAACAGTTATTCCTAAATCATACCCATGGTTGTATAAGTTCTTTCTTTTTGCCCTCCAACTGTGAAGAAAGAACAGCTGGTCATCAACACTCATATACTATCCTTTCACACAGTGAAAGCCAAGAAAACAACCATGTTTGAGAATGCCTGTCAAAAAGACAATTCTCCTGGGAACCTATTTCTATGATTTCACTGACTTAGAGACTGTAATTAATCCCTATTCAGATCTCACTTCTCAAGACTAAACTCAATTCTATAGACTTTCATCATAAAGCACTCTCAAACCTTTTCATAGTTTGACCAGGGCCATAGGGAAAGATAATATCTTACAGAATCTAAATGCTACATTTTATTTTAATACTCTGCTTTTCTTTCCTTTGTAAGTGACTGTGCAGATATCTTTACTACACTACACTTGATTTACACTGTTAATTCTTACATTTGTCATGATTATTTTTAAATTGTAATGTTTTCCCTGTCAGATAACTTGAATCCTAGCTGTTTGGGTCATACGAGCATATTACCTTTTACTAATGAAAATGAAATATACCAGAATATCACCAAGAGTATTCTACAAAACTCAATCAAAAAAAATTCTCAAGGTAATCCTAAAATAATCTGAGTCAAATACTTGGGTTTAATTTTTTTAATTAATATTTTGTTATACCACTATGAGATATACAATTACAACAATGTTCATGTTTGGAGGTTTCGATCACATAGTGTTCCAGCACCCTCCATCTACCAGTGCCCATTTCCTACCACCAATGTTCCCAATTCCCTCCCCCCTCCCATAGCCTGCCCAGTCATCTACCAGACTTTGGGAAAATACTGAACTAATTTGTGAATTTTCCCTCTTTTTTCAGATATTTGCATATTTAAAAATTAAATCTATTAAAGAAACAAGAGGGGATATATATGTATGAAACATATATATATTTATATATATATATGCATGTATACACACATACATACTTTATGAAACATAGTAAAGAAATCAAGAGCATATTTTTGAAGGTCCAAAGCTTTCTAAACACTTTCCACTTTAGATACACATATTGGCAAGATCAAACTTAAATTGTTGATGCTCTGAAATAATGTTCAGCAGATGCAACATTTAATGCAACTAAGTTTCTATAAATATCATCTAAATCTAATAATAACAAAAGAACCTAAGAAAGAAAGCTAAGAAAAACCAAAATCTTACTTTCACATGCAATTTTTCCAGTCAGTATTACAGAGAGAAGATTAGTATGGATATTTTTTAGTCCTAGCTAAGTGTTATGTAGCAATGAATGGACTCTTCAATCAGGGAGAAGATAACTAATACTTTAGCCTACAAAATTATCATGTAAATTTAACTGGCTCATATTGCAGCCCTTATGACTCCAAACATCTGTTCAGTACAACTTTTTTATAATATATGAATTTTCAAACTGCATATTACAGCTTTCCTAGCATATTTATGACATGATGGTTTTATCCTTCTAGATAAGAAATTTTTTTCAGGTATGACCTGTATTGAGATACTAGAGTCATTAGTCACATCACCATCTGCTCAGATATATTTTCATCTAAAATTATATAGTATTCAAGGCTATATTAGAAAATGATCCGCACATAATTTGGCACTTAATTATAAGTAGTAACATCTCTCTTACCAGAGGTCACCAATTCAACACTATGTGTGAAACATAAGAACCAAAGATGAAAACCGCAAAAAAGAACAAAGATTGATTTCAAACATAAGTGCACTAAACTAGCAGTGCAATCCTACAGACTTCAATCTTAAGCTCAATTCTCATAAGGTAGACATAAATCAAATCAGTTTACCCCCCAAAATAAGAGCTAACAAATTGTAAAGAGTCACATATTTTCACAGAGAAGCATGTTAAGAGCAACATAATATGAAACATTTTGCATACAGGTGAAAAGAAGGAATCATTCCTATGAACTCCAAAAAAGGAAATATCTCATCATAATAGTAGGGGTCTAAACATGTGTAACCATTATGCTTATCAATCCACACATATTATTATGCCTATATGTATCACCAAGAAATTCATTTCTACTTAGTCCTATAGGGCCAAATGTGATGTTTTACATCACCAGCGCTATTTACACTAGAAAAAAACTAAGTAACAATTACTAGAGAGTTGAACAACTAAAAAAATGGTACATGGAAAAATTAATTCCAAATGGATCATAGAACTAAATGTAAATCATGCAATATAAAATTTCTCTAGGAATGTTCATGATTTTGGCAAAGGTTTCTAGGAAGGATATAAAAAAGTGCTGGTAATAAAAGAAAAAGTGAGTAAATTAAACTCATCAAAATTAAAGCTTCTTTACTTTAAAAAACAATAGTTTTCATAGAGAGAAAAGGTAAGCCAGGCAGCAGAAGAAAATATTTATAGTACATATGTCTGATAAAGAATTAGTATCCAGAAATAAATTTTTCTAAATTTAGAGGACAAATGAATGAACTAAGAGATGAACACCAGATAATAAAACCATTTCACAAAAGAATATGTAAGGTGCCAGAATGAAGTACAGCAGAGAGGGGATTTGCTCTGCGAGAGGCCCACCCAGTTCGATCCCAGGCATCCCATATGGTCCCTTGAGCATTGTCAGAACTAATTTTAGAGTGTAGAGCCAGGAGTATTAACACCTGAGCACTGCTGGGTGTGACCCAAAAAAGAAAAAAAAACATGTAAGAACAATAAATACACATTGAAGAGATATAAAACATAAAGCCAAAAATTTGAAACACATTAGAATATCAATATAACATTAAATGGCTAAGATTCAAAACTGCCAATACTACAAATGAATAGACATTTCCCCCAAAGAGAATTAATACAGTTGGCAAATAAGACCATGCAAAGATGTTCAGGGGCATGAGCCATTGAGGAAATAAAGATGAAAATAAAATGAGATATTATTACAAAGCTATTAGGGTGACAAAACAGAACTAATGGCAATGTCAAATGCTGACAAGGTGTGGAAATCAGATAAATCAAGCATTGCTTGCAGCAATGTAAAATAGTGAAAGCACTATAAAAACTGACAGTTTCTAAAAAGCAAACAAGAATGACATACACTACTGAGTATTTATATTAAAGAGATGAAAACTTCTATCTGCACAGAAACATCTGAATAGTTTTATAAAGTCCAAGATATGGAACATCTAAATGGCTTTTAATGGGCAAGCTATTTCTTTGTCACCAATAAAAAAAGGAAAACTTTAGATACACATTAAATGAACATATTGGACAAATACTAAAAATATTGTGCTGAGCAAAAAGTGAGGCTATATACTGTATGTATACTCAACATTTTTTTCTCATGATGCTATATATGACATGATTTCTATTAATATAACATATGTGAAATGACAAAACTATAGAGAGGTGAAGGAGTGTCTTGTTTCCAAAGTTTGAAAGAGGGGACAAGAAGAGCAACAGACGAGAATAGAAGAGGATGACTATGATTATAACAGGTAAGCAAAAAGAATCTTTAAGATAGGCAGTTCTGGGTCTTGGCTGCAGAACTGACTATATGAATTTGCATGTAAGTTAAAAGTCCATAAAGTAATATAAACATGTACATACCTATCAGTGTATAAGTTAGAGAAATGTGAATAACTGTAAATTTATTTCCTGGTTTTGTTCTTCTACTCAAGTTATACTGAAAATTATTATTAGCAGAGCAAAACTGGATAAAGAGTACATACTACCCCTGAACATGATTTGCCATTCTGACTCCATCATCATTTCAAGACTAAAGCCAAAATTTAGGCTAAAAAAATACAAAGATAGAAAAATATGAAGGAAAATAAATGTTACAAGTGAGAGTGTAAAATAACAAAACCATTTCAATAAATTTAATAAAGCATTTATTAAGTCTCTTTAATAATTAAACGTATCATAACACAGAGAAATTCCATTCCTAGGTATTTATCCAAGAGAAATGAAAACATGTCAACACAAAGACTTGTATACAAATACTGTATAAATATTCACACCAGCTTTATTCATTCTAGCCAAAACTAGAAATAACTGAAATGTCCAGTAAAAGCTGAATAAACAAACTGTTAAATATTCATTCTGTGGAAACTGCAGAATAGTAAAAGAGATGAACTACTTATTGAAGCACTGATATGAATTAATCTCAAAATTATGCTGAGCAAAAATCAGAATCAAAAAATATATGTACTAAACATCTATTTTTATTCCAAATCTAGTTTAGGAAAAACAAAGTTCAACGGTCAGAAAGACAATGGGTTTCCGGGACAAAAAGAAGGGACAGGACGTTTCTGGGGCTGTCTGGGGCTTTTCGGGCTGCTCTGCTGTTTGCTCCTGAGCGGGACAGGCCGCTGCTAGCTTCCAGGTTGTATTAAATTTGTCAAGATTTGCACCTTTTTCTGTAACTAGTCTGAGAAATGCGTGGTACAGTACTAGCTCTGAGTCAGTTCTTTGTTCCCGCTTGCCTTCATTCATTTAGGTGTGCCTGTTATCAGCAAATAGAGTCTGAGGGCTGGCGTGGGGGGGTGGGGGAGACTGAGTTGTTCGTGGGGAGCAGGGAGGTAGGCCAGAACCCTGGCTTTATAATGCGGTGTAGTGAGAGTTTGGAGTAGGTGACTCTAGAAAAATGAAGAGGAACAGAGGGGGAGTTAAGGTCCTAAGGGGAAGACAAACGACCCCTCCATACACAACCCCCACGGATGCTCGGGGGCAGGTGGTCCTGGGGTTCAAACTCAGGTCCTGTCATGTGAGAAGTGTATACTCTGACCACTCGCGCTCTCTCACTGTCCCAACCAGTGCTTGTGGGAGTTTTAGTCTTAGGCACCTGGATTCGCAATATTGTTAGTGATGCTCCAGCACCAGTCACCCTCAACACACCCAGCCCCTGGACCTACCCTAGAAAGCTCAGTTCTTTAGGACAGTTCCCAGGTTCTGTGGCCTTTGGCCATTTGTTATTCCTTGCTATGTTTCTTGAAGGCGGCATGGAACGCCTTCAAGAGCATTGAAGAAATAGCACATCTCTTCGACTCCACCGTTCTCCTTGTATTAACATACGCCTCAGAGACCTGGGCCCTACGAAAAGCAGGATGACAATGCTATTCAGGTCTCCCAAAGAGGACTCGAAAGAGCTATGCTTGGAATATCACACCTCACTCAAGTGAGAGAAGGAATCCGGAGTTCCAACCTCCATTGCTGTTCCAGAGTCAGGGACGCTGTCTCGCTTGCCAAGGCATCGAAAATCAGATGGGCTGGACATGTAATGCGATTTGGAGACAACCACTGGACTAGAGCCGTTACCGACTGGATCCCACAGGACGTCAAAAAATCCTGTGGCGGCATCCAGAGTCTTGCAGACGGCTCGGGAGGCGGGAGCCTGGCTCGCGCCGGGCCTCAGCTGACTATGGAACCCCGAGGAGGGCAGATGGGCTTTGGGAGTGGGGCCCGCCGCCTCCGGGGGTCCCGGAAGCAGCCGGATGGGACTCGTCCATCACACTAGCCACCATTTTCGTTGTCCAGACGCTGGGAAAATGTCCCACGAGCAGAGGACCAGCAAAGCCGGTTCGAGCCCAGGTCGCGCGGCCGCTTGCAGCAGCGCGGGCCACTAGGGTGGTGAAACAATGATGTTTTTTGGTACACTGCATTCCGCGAACAGCAGGAGGGTTTGCTGAGAGGGAGATATACAGAGGAAGGAGATGACATATAGAGCCCGCTGGGTGGTTGGGATTCGGGAGGGGGAGGGAGACAGGACGTTGGTGATGGGAGATGGGTTCGGGTGGAGGGTGCATCTTGGAACCCTGTGGAGCCAGGACTCCACGTGAGCATCCTTCAATTAAAAAAAAAGGAGAAAAGGTGGAATAAATAAATAAATAAATAAATAAATATCTGCAGGGCTAGCCACAATGTGTAAAAGAAGAGGGAGAGAGATGCAGAGATAGAGAGAAAGAGAGGAAGCAGGGCTACCTGCTATTAAGGCAGCCTGGGGGTGAGTGGGAGGGGTGGGGGTACATTGGTGGTGGAAATGGGGTACTGGTGGAGGGATGGGTGCTGGAATACTGTATTACCAAGAACCAATTGCACCTTTGTAATTGTATATGTCTCACGGTGGTATAATAAAGAAAAAAAAAAAAAAAAAGAAGGGACAGAGCATCAAGGTATATCTTGAGTTGAAGAAAATGTTATGCTTTGATCTGTGACTGACAGACACAGAGCTGCAGCAAATTATAAATTTAAATTTCAGAGGCCAGAGCGATAGCCCAGCGGGTAGGGCGTTTGCCTTGCACGCGGCTGGCCTGTGACGGCCTGGGTTCGATTCCCGCATCCCATATGGTCCCCCGAGTACCGCCAGGAGTGATTCTTGAGTGCAGAGCCAGGAGTAACCCCTAAGCATTGCCGGGTGTGACCCAAAAAGCGAAAAAAATTATTTATTGTATTCTATACCTCAAAAAAGTGACTGCCCATAAAAGTAAGGTACCTGAGCATAATAGAATATCATGTATCAATTAGACGTCATTAATTTGATGTGCACCATGAAACATGGGGAAAGGGGAAAGTGAGACTTCAATTACAATGTCTAGGTAGTAATGTAGAGCAGTTTGTTGCAGTGATTAAAAGTAAATACCCAAGAGACTGAAAACCCACCTTAAAATCCTGACACTGCAGCTAAGAATTATATACTTGAAGCAAGTTATTTAACCTTTTTGTGACAACAGGGATAAAATTTTTTTTCTTCACAGGGTTGTCATGAGGAATAACGAAATTAAAGTTAGTAAATACTTTAAAACAGTACCTGAATTGTGAAAGAAAATATTATGTAAGTATTTATTAAGCAAAGCACAAGACAGCATATATTTTTTTTCAAAGATAAAATTATACCTAAATAATCTAATAGAGAGAAAACTATAGAAACATATATGAAATGACATGATAAATAATGCATTTAAAATGTACATGCATGTTAAATTATAAGAAATCATCGCATTGGGTTAGAGTGGGTAAGGCATTTGTTTTCATGCAGCTAACCCAGGTTTGATCTCCAGCGTCCCATTGATCTCTCAATCTTACCAATAGTCATCCCTGAGTGCAGAGCCAGGAGTAGTCCCAGAGTGCCATGGGGTATGGCCTCACCCTCAGAAAAAAAAAAAAAAACTATCATTTTCCAGAGTGGCTGTAACATTTTATATCACCAATCATCACCAGAGTTTACATAAGTGACCAAATTTCTTCTCTCACAGAATGAAGTATTGCTATTTTCTTATTTCAGTAATTCTGGATAAGTGCGTAGTAGTCACTCATTTTGATTTTTACTCACTTTTCTCTAATGACATGTGTTCTCATTAGAGATTCTCATTAGAGAACTTATTTCTGTGTGCATATTTTGCATATGTATATTCTCTTAGTGGACTGTTTCCTGTCTCTTTCTGCACATTTTTTGCCTATTTTCAAATCAGACTTTGAATTCTGCAGCTAAATTCTGAGAGTTGTTTATATAGACTCAGACATTACACTTTGTAAAAAATAATTATGTGGGTAACAAATATTTCATCTAGTCTGTCACGTATTTTTTCATTTTCCTAATAAGGGCTTTTCATAGAAGAAATATGGTCAGATTTATCAATCTTTGCTTCTGTGAATTGTAATTTCAGTGCCAACTCGAAGAACTATACCCAGTTTTAAATTCCACAAATTTTATCCTACTGGAAGTTTTCCTAAGTTTTAGTTTTCTCTTTTATATATTTAAATCGGTGATTTATCTTAATAGTCATATATGGCCTGGGTTTTAATTTAAGCTTTGTTATTGAACCTATGAACACCCATTTAATCCAAGAATATTTGTTGAAATAAGTATTCACTCTCATTTAATTATAAGTACTTCTGTCAAAATAAGCTATGCTTAACAGCATAGCCTAGCTAAATATTCTATATTCAGTGCCATTGATCTTTGTGTCTATTCTTTACCAACATTACATTGTCTTGATCAATGTAGGCCTTAACCAGAATAAAATTTAGAAGGTGGATGAGGTCATTCAAGTCTTCTGATTAAACACTTTTGTAATGGTTTTCTGCCACCCTTAAATGATATCCCAACTCCTAATCCAAGCAAGGAAAGCAGAAACCACTAAAGTTTTCAGAAAGATTTCATGTTGCTGATGATCAGACTTCTCCTATCAATTAACACCAGTCATCTTTTTCGTCTCAAAGATGATCTCAGCAAATCATCACTGGAATGATTGTGCATTGCATGTAAGATTATCCCCGCAATTTTTTTTGTTATTTGTTCAAATCCATATGTATACATACTCACTTAGTTTTTTACAATAAGTGTAAGAGATGTTATAACTGTCTATATCAAAAACAAGAAAAATGAAAGCCCAGGAAAGTTAAATGCCTACTCAGAATCATGCATCTTTGAAAGAAGTAGACAAGAATGCAGGTCTTGGGACCAGAAAGACAGTATAGCAGGGAAAGTAGCTGCCTTGCATGATGCCAACCTAGGTTCAATCCCCAGCATCCAATATGATTCCTGGAGCTCTACCAGGAGTGACCACTGAGTACATAGCATGGAGTAAGCCTTGAAATACCACTACTATGGCCAAAAACCAAAAGTAAACAAACAAAAACTAGCATGCAGGTTCAGTACAGAATCATTTTTATTATAATTTACTTTGTTATTTTTTATTGTTTTATATCACCTTGATATGTACAATTACAAAGCTGTTCATCATCATAGTCCAGGATCTTTAGAACATTTTTTGTTTAGTCCTCTTGATGCCAAAAATAAAAACAAAAAAAGAAGAAAAAATTAAGAATGTTTTCCTTATCTTTGACTTCTCTGATGAAATGCTTATTGCTAAGCAATTTTTATATGATTCAATTCTAGATCTGGTGCCCTCCCATACCTAAGAACATTGCTATTCTTTGGAAATAATCCAAAGGATATTACCTTATATATAAAATATACCAAAGGAAAGGGTATGACATAGAATACATTTTAAGGAAATCTTTATCAGGAACTCATTTGTGAGATAATTACTGAGGCTACAACATTCTTGCTTTATACTTGGCACAGTGACATAAACCCAAATATAGTAGTAATCACTATATTTTCTTCTCAAACTTAATTGTACCTTACTAACCTTAAGAAAGCTCATTATACTGCTTTCTCTGCCCCATCACAAAGGTTTAGAAAGAAGATATCCTAAAATAATTGTAATTTAGGATTTTTAAATCACAAAGAATTGTAACAAAAAATTGTAATGCATTTCTAAGTATACTGTTTCTACTTTGGATCCATTCCAATAAAGCATCCTCAAAATGTTTCTGTCACTAAAAGGGCTCTAGAAATTGGAAAAAGAAATATTACTGTCTTTAATGATCTCATCATTATATGAATAACCCTTGAAGTTTGAATATAACCACCCTTCAAGAGAAAAACTAGATAAAAGTAGTAGCAACAAATCATTGTTTAAATAAATTTTAAAGCTTTAGCTCAAAAAGAAAATTTTTATATTCTTATACATACTCACAGTTCAAAAGCTGCCAATCCCAATTGTTTGTTTCTGTAATGCTTCTTATCCCTACAAACTGTGTTGGGATTTCATGAATATACAAAGTTAGACTATCCTGTATTTTATTCTAAAAGATTTCCTTCTGATTTTGGAAAGAAATAACTTATGGTTGAATCTCTTGTTCTTTGGAACTATACCTGATCCATTTGTCAGAAAAAATAATGGCATAACAAGGCAATTTTTCAAAACTGAGTAGGCAGTCTTTGAATATTAAGTTTTACAAAGATAAAGGTTTCTGGATTTCTTTGAGTGTTTTATAAAGGAAATATAAAAATCAATCTCAGCACCTGGGATTCTTCAGGGAATTAATAAATGCCTTTTGAGAAAACTCATCACTTCACGTGCAATAAAAGGAAATGGTATGATGGAAATAACAGAGTGGATGGAAGAACTATTAAGGTTACCCCTCCCCTAAAAAAGGGTTTTAGTTGGAACAGAGCAAAATACCCTATCAGATACTCTAACAGCCTATTCCATAAGAAAAGAAAATACATAAAAGCTAATCTCATACATTAATGGAAAGTTTATTGCATCAGGCGAAAATGAATTCCCATATACTATTAACTTTATACACTAAAATGAATTGAAAAAAACTAATTATTCAAAAACAAAGAATAGCCTTTGGGAAACTCTGCTGCCTAAAAGGATTAATGGTCAAAGCTTGTCTGGATTATTATCATGAATTAAACTAATGAAAGGATGAAGATATTGTTAATAGAAGAAAAGCTCTTCTGAAATGCTAGCCTTGCCATTTTTATCATCTGATGAGAAATCAATGTCCAAGTAAAATGAGAAGCTAAAGCTTGTACAGAAAATACATGCTACCGTATTTATGGAGCTAGCTTTTTCCAAAGCAAAACTGTACTAGTGTTGCTAAGACTTAAGAAAGAAAACAACAGTAAGTCATGTGGCACAACTGAAAATGAAATCAATACCCTGAGAATGAATTTTTAAGAATCAAAATATAATGTAGAAATATCTGGAACCAAAATATATGTGTAGATGTGTACACATATTTTCATGAGAAAAGGCTTTAAAATGATCAAATCATCTGTACTTCAGAATAAAAATCAAACTGACATACATACTATTTTTTAAAAGCACAAGAGACAGGAAATATAAATAGGAAGACTTAAATATGACCCTTGCTATTCTCCTTTAAAAAACAATATGTTCAAGAACAGAACTATCTACATATCATCTATAAAAGGAAAACCCCAGAAATAAGAATGTGAAATTCTGACTACTAAGAAAGGGAGACTTATGTTGGGGAACATGACTCCAGATTTCAGAGCTTAGTTAAGAATAGAAAGTAAAATAAGAAAATTCTGAAACCAGTATGAGAATATGGGGAGGGAGGAGGATACTTTTGTTCCTATAACTGAGTTATCTTTTTACTCAAGTACATTATACAAGTTTCACATGTACATAAGTAAAATCAATGTGTGCACATTCTCCATTAAGTTCACCATTAAAAGCCCCATCCTATCCCCTACCATAGAGCTGTTCCTTAGTCCCATTTACCTGATCCCTCCTTCTTCTTCTCTTGTGGTAACCACTAATTGATATTAGTCTAAATGCTTGTTTTTATTCTATTTCATCCAACTTTGTGAATTAGTTTCATTTGGTACTTTTGCTTTTTGATCTATAAAGTGTGTGGGGGTTGGGGGAGGGTTATCCCTAGAAGATTGAAGATTATAAGGTCTGGAAAGAATAGGAAAGAGATTGAGAAAAATAATTGGATACCAATATTAATTGAGCAAAGGAGAGTTTCAGATTATTGGAAAAAATCAAATTAAGGTCTTTCTAAAAAATAGCGTATCTTCTTGTTTTCCCTCTACTTTTTGGGGGGTGGTGGGTGGATACAATAGTTTCTGTTGAACAAAACTTATTGAGAATGATGAGGGGGGAGAAGGAAAGAAATGCGTGTTGAAGAAAGAATACAAGCTTGGAGAGCAAGCAAGAAGAGACACAGGAGATACCTAGTCAAGGGAGGGTATAGGCCCCAAAGAGCAGACCACTTTGTTTCTTTTTTTTTTGGTTGATTTGGGGACCACACCTCGAAGTGGTCAGGACTTACTCCTGGCTCTGTACTCAGGGATTACTCCTGGTAGGGCCATACAGAGTACTAGGGATCAAACTCAAGACCATTGCTTACAAGGCAAATGCCCTACCTGCTATACTATCATTCTGCATGCGCCCCTCCTCTGCCTTCTATTTTGTTTTAATGTTAGCATAAAAGAGCCTTTTCTTTCCGTCCCTCTTTGTCAAAACTATAGAATACTCTTTTGACAAAAACACATTCTTAATCGAATGCCCCTAAATACCTTTAAACCAAAGATATATTTCTGAAATATAAGCCTGCATTTAATATTTTAATAAATATAGGAAGACTCATTTGGGACTAAACAAATTCAAATCTTACTTCTTAATAAAAATAGAATGAATACATCATCTTTTTTTCAGGACCAGAAAAATTTTATATATATAAACTGCTTTTTTAATGAAAGTATATTTCTTCAAAACAACAAAACTATATCCTATACTTGAGACAACCATGATAGTATCAAAGGGAAAGACCTGGATAGAAGTGAGATGGCAACAGAACTTTCAAAATGGTTGAAATATATATATAAATACACTGAGTCCTATACACATATAGAGATTTAAGATACATCTCTAAAATTCCACAGTACTGCAATAATTCATAAAATAATAAAGAGGGGAAATAAAGATTACTTTGTATTTTATATAATTTTTTCTTCAAGTAAGTAGGTATCATAGAAGAAAAGATATTAAGGCATTCATTGAGAGAAGTAAAATTACAAAAAGAAACATTTAATCACCTAGAATTTTCCCCTAAGGACATTGTCACAGCATTATTACACAAAAAAAGTAGTTTTGCACCATCAATAGAGATTTGGGAAAAGGCAAAAAAAATATACCTCATCTATCTATAACCACATTAGCATAGCAACACAGAAAAATTATGACAATTTGTCTAGAATTTTCAGAGGCAACTTGACTTTATAAAACTTATTTGTTCACAAAATGGCATTACTCTTCTACTTAGAATTCTTTATTGTTGCTTCCACTGTACGTGATAGGATGAAGGAGACCCTTTCCTCTCTTCTAATGAGGACTCCTGCATAGCCTCACATTCTTCAAATCCCAGGAATAAAACTTATACAATACATGTACATACGCGCAAATACTTGCAACGACATTCTCCCACAACTAATTATTTCTTGAAGGCAAAATACCAGCAAAACTATTCATGTTTGTTTTTCCGCCAGAGTATCCAGGACACTGTCACTTGTGACTTGTGTTTCCATTATTAATCGATTTGCTCAAGCAGGTGTCGGTAAAGTCTCCATTCATCGGGAATGAGGTCCATTGTTGTTACTGTTTTTGGCATATTGAATGCACCACAGATAGTTTGTCAGGCTCTGCCATGACTCTGGGCTCATCCCACAAAAATCTGACATTTTTCTATGTGAGACCATCCACCATCCAGGGACCACAGGGCAGAGTCCTGGGGGTGTAGATAAGCCTATCTCATGTTTGCCACTGCAGCTGGGCACCGTAGCCACACCAGCTACGCCAATACTAATTAAGGCTATTAAAAAGTGAAGTACAGGGGCCAATCCAGGACATTATAGATTGCTAACAATATTTGCTGAATGATAAAATAGCTCATGCCTTGCATTTTTATAATTAAGATTTTTAAAAATTAATCTATTATTCTTCTGGACTTACAAACTGCTGAGACAGTGACTTGAATTCACCCATTTCTCTTGAAAACTATGTTCACAAGCATCGTAGTACGTGGGAGGTACATCAGGAATTTAAAGAAAACCACTTCAGATATAAGGACTCAAACAAAGTTAGAATGGCCTACACTAGATCTCAACCTAGCCTCCCTTTTGTTTTGCCTTTGATATATTGGAAGGCAGTTTTCTCTTCTTGTATTTTTTCTGAAAGTATTTTTAGTAACTGACATTTTCAAAGTATATCCGCAAATATTACCTTACCTAGTTGTCAAAAAAGTGTTGTTGGGCAAGCCTGGATTCCGGAAAGCCAGCCCCTTTGACCTCCCCTTATGGCACCTTTCACATGATCTCACCCTCACATTTGTTGTTTTCATTTCTTGGATATATATTTTCAGCTAAATAAAAAAAAATAATTGAACAACTATCCTGTGGGAGAAATATTAATTCCCCCTCCCCCAATTGTTTGTATTATTTATTTTCTCTGTAAAGAAAAAAAAAGCTGGATAATTCCATGGGCCTATTCACCCACAATAACAAATGCATGAAATCAATCTGATTTTCACTTTTATTCTATTAGTTTTTTTACCTTAAGGTGTCGATTGATGAGAACTTCCAAGAATATGATCTGTGATCTAACAGTATTTGAGATGAAACTAAGGAGAATTTTCATTTTCAAAATAACTACTTTTGTTATTTTATCTCAATTTTGTTTTAGTAGTACAATTTGGGTTTTTTTTCTAATTTTTGCTTACATCTTGTATGACAAAAATCACTTGGATAGTGCCTGGAGAGCTAGTATAGTCCTCAAGATATTTGGCTTGCATGTGGCCTACTATAATTTGATCTGCTACTACTATGATCTGCCCCTCGAGGTGTTGCAAGTGTGGCTGCAGTACTTGGCTGCATTGGCTGGTGGTGGCAGACAGGAGACAGACTTGTCTACACCCAGGTCTCTGCCCCATGCGCCCTGGATGGTTGATGGTCTGACACAGAAAAAGACTGGGACCCCTGGGATGAACCCAGAGCCACAGCAGAGCCTGTGAAGCTACCCATGGTGAATTTGATATGCCAAAAACAGTAAAAACAATGGACCTCATTTCCAATGAATGGAGACTTTACCAGTGCCCACTGGAGCAAATGAATGAACAAGGGGAAGACAAGTGACAAGTGACGAGTGACAAGTCTATTTTTCTCAGTAGTGCAGCGGGATGTTTATGTAAACTTGAGGAACTAGACTATGCTTTGCATAGTATCAAAGTTTATTACTAATCTTAAGAGGTCCCAGTGAGATCAGAATCTGTAATCTTATGACAACATACAGAGAGTAAAAGACAAACTAGATAAAACCTGTCCCCCCTGTTTCTCTTTGTCTTTCACTGTTAAATAGAACTTTGAGAAGTAATTCTTGAAAGATTTTATCCTATGTTTAAATAACTGGTCTGTTGAGAGTCAAGTGAACTTTATTTAATTCTTAGTTTACTGTTTTAGTACATATTTCACTTATGAATAGATGGAAAATCAAGTAAGTAAAAAACAAACAAACACATGTCCACAATCTTAAAAAGTTTCAAAGATGTAATTCACTTCACTTGTATCATTTGTCTTGTCTTCCCGTTCATCATTGATTTGCTCTAGCAGGCACCAATAACATCTCCATACGTCCTGTCACATGCTAGAGTAGCCCAAGGGTATCTGTTAGCTCCAGGAACATTAAGAGCCTCAAACCATTCCATGAAGTCATGGGAATGAGGTCTATAATTGTTACTGGTATTTGGCATATCAAATATGACATGGCTAGCTTGCCAGGCTTTGCCATGAGGGTGGGATACTCTTGTAGTCACCTCTAATCTCAGGCATTTATTGATGAGCCAGGCTGTAATCAGCTCTTATGCTGGGTAGAGCTCTGACGAGAGAGGAAAATGGTGGCCCTCATGGTATGGGGATCCTGTAGCTTCTTGCAAGGCTCTGCTAGAGTGGTGGGCCAGGGCTAGAACCTGCCAACCCTCCTGGGCGCCTCATGATCAGCTGGGCACAAGGAGAGCAAGTAGCAGCTCTGCCCCATGTATGTGAGTTTCTGGATCAGCATACCTGGGCTGGGCTTCTTTTTCAAAGATTTAATTATCCCATTTAATTACTCTAATACATTTCTTCTAAGAAAGATTCACAAATATTTATTAACCATTTGCTTATTTGATTAAGAACTATATTATAAATGTCACCTTTTTTTCAAAAAAAAATTCTAATCTTAATTGCATTGAAGTATTACTTCTAAACCACTGGAGTTTAGACTTCTAGTCCATAGACTTCTAGTCCAGTCCTGACTTTGAAAAACTTCTTTCCATATTCATAATATTCTATTACAAAATCCAATTAAACAAAGCTAAGAATAGTCAAAGTACAGACTAGTGAATAATAGTAACTTCCGAATATTAAACATGCATGTACAATGTATAAAATTCAACTATGCAAATTTGTATATACTGTTAATTAATTTGACAAACTACTTTTCAAGTTACTAAGATGACGACATTTTATACATTTTATCCTCTGTTTGTCTTATTTGTCCCTGTTTTCCAATCTTCTCACTACATTTCAACCTTCTTAGAAAACTCTTATCTATACTACTTTCATTGGTATAGTCATGCCCGAATTAGTATTTCTTAGTTTACTTAAGTCCTTTACACTAAACTTAAGTCCAGTAATAAAACAATCAAAATATTTATACCAAAACAAATAAAAAAAATACAATCAACAAAAAAATCATTCTTGATATTCAGGAAATTAAAAATAATTACAAAGAATGCAGGAGAACTCTCCAAAAACTACACATTTTGAGAAACAGTTAGACTTAGCTGGCTTTTCAAAGTAGAACAATTATATTGGTATTCTTCAATTCAGTTTCTTAACTAATACCAATGTTCCTGCACTTTATTCCTTATTTTTTAAGCTCCCTGTGTTCATTGCCTATGAGATCTCCTGCTTGAGTTAGAAGTACAGAGGAGAGAGTTCAATACTAAACGTAGATAGATGATTTGGGCATGGCATGGTATTTACTACTTTATAAATGTATTGTGACAAAATGAATATCTGAAATGATATTCTAGTGCATCAAAATATGGAAACTGAATATATATATATGAGTAAATAATAAAATAATAAAGTTTCATTTCATATTGGTGTAAAATAAAAAAGAGAACTATATTATTGGTGGTATGGGAGTACGGGGTCTAATAGAGAGGAAGTTGGGATGAAAAACAGTAATAAAAAGTTATGTAAAAGTACATGAAATTTCATTTGAATGCTATCTTCCTATCATAGCATTTACATTTGATAAATTAAAGTTAAATCTGATATCAGAAAATATGTAACAGATAAAACAAGATTGAATTTCTATATTTTAAAAGAGCTGATGTTTGTTTTCTGGCCATAGGATGGCATTATTCATATAAATGAAAAAAAATTACATGAAACAACTGATAAAAAAAAATAAGGTGGCATAAACTTTGAGGCGTAACATTAAAAATTTTTAAATTTCTAAGAAGAAATTTTGGGGAGAAAATGATATATTACCCAGTAATACTTTAACTTGGCCTGAATTCATAAGAATATCCTTTAGCTTTGCAAATTGCCTCCAATTTGCTGAGAACCATTCTTTTATGCCAGCTTAAAAATAAGCAAAGATTACACAAGTAACATGTGCCATCCTAAATAAGGAAAGAGGGAAAAAACAAGTACAATATGGTATTTAACAGCTGTGTGAAGACACTGGTTAAAACAAGGATCATTTTTTTTCAGCTGAGCTTGTTATGCTTCATTTCGCTAAATATAAACTAGTGCATCTTTAAATTAACCACTGATTTGTAGACTAAAGCACAGTGTCCCACCTGCAAATAATCCAATAAGCACAATCAATTTTCAAATGCTGATAAAATTGTCATGATTTATCATTGGGATGAAATTGTTAGAAGGGAAGGAAATTGTAGAAATTATTTCATTGCTGCAGTGGGCAAGACTCAATTGTTTTGATTATTTGCAATTTTATTTGAGACAGCTTACAAATTTACAACAAATATTATATTTTCAAACACTCTAGCAAGAATTTTACACTAAGCAATTTTACACTAAGCAATTAGTGAAATTGTTGCATAAATTTAATTTTTCAGAAATAAACAAAAAGCTCAATGTTATATGGCCAGTCGATTGAGCATTACAAGTAAATGAACTTGAACCAACTGAAAAAAATGGAAGAAATTCTGTTGTGAATTCAAATTAATACCACTCCAAATAGTCTTCAAGGCACCATTTAATATAAGAGTTAGTTTTCTGTTTTCTCATTGACCAAAAAATTACTATTTTGCACAGACCAATTTAGTCTCCTCTTCCATTATTAAAGGATTTCTCTCATAATATAAAAACAAACCCCCCAAATTTTGGCAAATATGTGGTTAAGCTTATATGTTCAAAGTGCTAAATATCAATGTTCGGTGCTATTGTGTTTACAATTAGAGTAGAGGTGCTTTAGAGGAATTCATGCACTCCTCATCCTCTAAAGAGCCAGAATGAAGGAGGTAGGTATGGACAAGAACTCTGGAATTCTGGACTTAAACTTCATGTAAATTTTTTTGCTGTTCTTGAAAAATTTTGTTAGAATACCCATCCTAATTAAAGACTCTGAAACAGTTCCTAAATGCTGACACATTTTCTCCCACCCCGTCTATTGGTGATCAGAAATGTGCTTTTGATTCTTTTCTGTTATTTGGTTTCCACAAGTAATTGAAAACGTATGGAAGTTTTATCTTTAGCTCATTTTCTAAACAGCGTCAAGATGCACTAGTTGTACAGATTATGGCAGACAGTATATTTTAGATAGCCTTGACAATGGAGTCTACTGCTTTGTCTTCCAGGTGAATGCAAATGTTTTCTTGTAATCCAGCCTAATTGATATAGGGAAGAAAGGATTTGCAAGATCAATACCTGTATACCATGTGCCAGAAACCAGAATGACTGGCACTAGTAAAAAAGATCACATCTTGAGTAGCTGCATGAAAATAGAAACCTCATTAAATAAAAAGATCACACGTTCCAAGGGCCAATGACTCTTGTATAAGTCAAGAAAGTAGGTATGAAGAAGTAATTAAAAATTCCTAGTTTTAAATTTCTAAAATATTTCATCATAGGAGTCATTTCCACAGCTCTTGAAATGCCTATTTTTAATTTTTTTAATCACTCTCCTAACTAAAGTATGAGTTTCAGCTCTCCACTGACCTGCTCTCATCACAGTCTTTACTCTAGGCTCAGAAAGTCAATGTAGAAAATTCTGCAAGGTCAGCATTCATGGAAAAGGAAGGAAGGAAGGAAGGAAGGAAGGAAGGAAGGAAGGAAGGAAGGAAGGAAGGAAGGAAGGAAGGAAGGAAGGAAGGAAGGAAGGAAGGAAGGAAGGAAGGAGGGAGGGAGGAGGAGGGAGGGAGGGAGGGAGGGAGGGAGGGAGGGAGGGAGGGAGGGAGGAGGAGGGAGGGAGGGAGGGAGGGAGGGAGGAAGGAAGGAAGGAAGGAAGGAGTTACCACATGGATCAAAATGGTTAGAAGAGTCGAAGAAGGGCATAACTGGAGGCACAAAACAAGAGGGTGGCAAACCAAGGCATCTCTCTCATGGCTCCCATGGCAGGCTATGTTCCGTTATAGCAGTAATTGCCAAGCATTCTAGAAATACTGCTCAGCAGAGCTAACACTGCTCAATAGCAGAACTACATGAAGGTTTATTTAAGAAAACACCCTAGTGGTTCTGGAACTCACAGACAAGAATTCTAAAACTTGACACTTTTTGTTAAAAAAAATTTATTATTTTATCAAAATTCCATAATACCCATTCTAGTTGAAGGCTATGAAATATTTCCTAAATGCCAACACATATTCACCCTCATTCACCTTGTATCCCTGCCACATCCTGAAATACACTACAGAATAAGAGAGAAAATAAATAGCTTTTTCTTTTCTTTCAGCTTCCAATCTTTCACCATTGCCTTCTGTGTCATGCACCTATCAGAAAACTTGCTAGCAATGTACCTGACATATGGTTTGTCTCTCTACAGTCAGTGTAAAATAGTAGATATAAAGCTGATAGAGGATATCACTGATGACACTAAACAAAACACAAATAGTAAAACGAAGTATGTGTTACAATAACCAACATCTGGAAACAACTCAATACCTGAGCGGGTAATGTACTACATATCAACAACCGGATACTGCTCAGCTATGAGAAAACATGAATACTGCAGTTTGCTACAACTCAGATGAACCTGAAAGGTGTGACTGAGTCAGAAAGAGAGGCCAGAAAGATATAGTACAGGGGTTAAGGTGCCCCCTTTGCTAGTACCCAGCCCTACCTGAATCCCCACATCGCATACGGTCCCTGAGTATTGCGAGTCTGTGTCTCCAAATACCACCACCCCGAAAAAAAATACAAAAGACAAATATTGGGTGATCACATTGATATGCAGAGTATAAAGAAAACGAAATAAGAAAAGAGACAATCCTGAATGAAAAAAAAAACATCCTGTTATATGATCAACAGAACTGCAAGGGAGGAGGCTAAAGTGGAGAAGCAGGGCTGGTGAGATACAGGTCAGGGACTGCGAGGCAACGGTGGAGAGGCCTTGGAACTCTGGTGTTGGGCCCGCTTAGCAACCCAACAAGTTACAATGATTATTTTAATGCTACTTTAAGTGATAATGCCTCAAAAAAAACTAAACTTACAAAAGAAAGAATGACAATGTCTTCCTTAACCATGTTTCAGATTAAACAGTGCAGGAACTGAAAAGAAAATCAAATACCATAGAAACATGCAATTGCCAAATTTTAGCTTCCTTTTTATTTTAACAAATCTTCTTGTCTATTTTACCTGATGCTAAGTAAAATACTGCAGTTAAATATGTAAAATCAAATTACAGGAGTTTTATAATGGTTGGAAAATAGACTCAAGACGAAAGAAACAAAAGTGAGGTTAAAAGATATAGAATACGTTGGGCATTTTTGCCTTCTACATGGCTGACATGGCCATAACATTCAATCCCTGGCATGTATGGTCCCCATCAGAAGTAACTCCAGAGCACAGAACTAGGAGTAAATCCTGAGCTCCATCAGGTTTTCCCCTTCCAAACAAAATTAAGTAAATGAATCAACAGGTAATAAATGAAATAAAGTTGCTACGTGAATCAGGCACAGAAGAGAAATAACAACTGACAGAAAGTCATGGAAGGCTACAGGAAAGAGGTAAGTTCCGGGGGCAGGGGGTGAAAGTTTTCTCAGATCATAGGAAGAAAAGAGTATTGCATGTCTAGTTACGACAAGGTTTGGACTGTCCCAAAATGGGGTCGAATTCTTGGTATTTATACTATATTAAGGAAATATGAAGTGTTAAACTTGAGAAAACACTGGACAAATAAATATGTGTAAAATATTCCTTGATATTCACTCTACAGCAGACCAAATGGTGTTATAAAGCTCTATATAAAATTCAGATCTGCCCTTGGGGTTGAGCCAAGAAGAAGAACTGCTAGGTCATATGGAAAGTAAATTCTTAGTTTTTTAAAAATTGTCCATTTTAGGGCCAGAGAGATAGCACAATAGGTAGGGCATTTGACTTGCATGCAGCCTACCTGGGTTTGGTCCCTGGCATACCATATGGTCCCTTGTGCACTGCCGGGAGTAATTCCTGAGCACAGAGCCAAGAGTAACCCTTGAGCATTGCCAGATGTGACCCAAAAGTCCAAAAAAAATTGTCCATAATTTTCTTCTTATAAAAACTTTATAAAATTCTTACAATGACAATATTATTAAATTACTGTTATGAAAAAAGTGAAGGGGTAAAAAATACAAACCCAGTCCTGATAGGAGAAGGATTCTAGTATTTCCATAGTATATTTCTTATACTTGTATTACAGTATTTATGACATTTGCTAAAAATTATTCATGTGACTCCTTAAGTATTCTATGAGTTCTTTTATGACAGGAACAATTACTCTTTCTTGCCTTCATTGTATATAGCACAGGATTGGCAAACAATATGCATGCAAAAGATCTGCAGTCAGAGAGATAATAAGCAGGAATGACAATGTAGCTGACACAAGTTTGATCTAGAGTCCCAGGAGAAACAGTCCCTCCGCACAAAGCCACAACTAAGACCTAGGCACCACACCAGGTGTGATCCCCAAACCAGAAATGTAATAATATTTTTTAAAAAGTAGAAGGAAGGACAAGGAATGAAAATATGCATACACTGAAAGATGAAGAAGGGAAACATAAAAGATAAAATATGCCACTTTAGCCTAGTTACAAAAATCTCTAGCTATTGCTTTTAAATTACATACTTGCTCTTTCCCAGTTAACATTAATTACACACACACGTAATTCTTTTTCATTTCATATATAAAGACTAATTTTTAGTGATGATGAGCATTTTTTCATATGTTTTTTGGCCATTCGAATTTCTTCCTTGCTGAAGTTTCTGTTCATTTCTTCTCCCCCATTTTTTGATGGGGTTGTTTGTTTTCTTCTTGTAAAGTTCTACCAGTGCCTGATATATCCTGGATATTAACCCCTTATCAGATGAGTATTGGGTGAATATTCTTTCCCATTCTGTGGACTGCTTTTGTATCTTAGTCACTGTTTCTTTTGAGGTGCAGAAGCTTTTTAGTTTCATGTAGTCCCATATATTTATCTTTTCTTCTAGTTGCTTTGTTAGAGATGTTTCATCTTTGAAGATGCCTTTAGCTTCAACTAATCATCAGAGAGATGCAAATCAAAACAACAATGAGATACCATTTTACACCACAGAGACTGGCACATATTCAAAAGAACAAGAACAACAAGTGCTGGCGTGGGTGTGGGGAAAAGGGGACACTCATCCATTGTTGGTGGGAATGCCGGCTGGTACAGCCTTTCTGGAAAACAATATGGACATTCCTCCAAAGACTAGAAATTGAACTCCCATTTGACCCAGCCATACCACTCCTGGGAATCTACTCTGGGAAACCAAAAATACGCAGCGGAAACACCATCCCTACTTTTATGTTCATAGCAGCATTATTCACAATAGCCAGAATCTGGAAGCAACCCGAAGTGCCCGAAAATAGATGACTGGATAAAAAAGCTTTGGTACATCTACACAATGGAATACTATGCAGCTGTTAGGAAAAATGAAGTTATAAAATTTGCCTACAAATGGATGGACATGGAGAAGATTATGTTGAGCGAAATTAGCCAGAAGGAGAGAGACAGTTACAGAATGACTGCATTTATCTGCATAACATAAATATATAGGTACATATTATGATACCAATATCCAAGGTCAAGTGAAACATACATCAGGAGGTTCTGTCAAAGGTGGAAATTATCACAAACGTGTGGGAGTCAGAGGCTAGGTAAGACAGAAAATGGAACAGTGTGCTAACAATTGTGAGGGTACTAATGCCAACCTAGAACTGAGCATTAAATAGAGGCAAAAGGATACACATGACAACCCTTTAATGTATGTTTTGTAATCCATAGTCTGGAGAGGAAGGAAAAGAGAAAGATAGAGAAATGGAAAGAAATAAAGAACCTGCCATGGAGGAGGGCTGGGGGGGGGGGGGGAGGGAACCGGGGACGTTGGTGGTGGGAGATGGGCACTGGTGGCGGGATGGGTGCTGCTACACTGTACGACCAAAACCCAAATATGAACTTTTTAATTGTATATCTTTGTAATTGTAAAAATAAAAAATTAATTAAAAAAAAAAAAAAATTTTTATTTTTTTCAGATATTCTGAAAATATTGAATTTCTTAAAAAACTGCAGATTTTTCTTCAAATAAAACCTATTTCTGAAGCTTTTGGTTATTATCAATAAAATGTTCATATATACATTTTGTGAGGGAAAGAAATGAAGAAGGCAGCACCCATGTTTTTCATCCAGTATCCATGTGTATACAATAAAGTTACTCCACCAAATTCATTTAGCCACATATGAATAGTTAAATTCTATGTATCCAAAAGCAATACAGTAATACCTTCTCACTACTTATTATAATTAATGTAATGAATAATAGTAAGTTAATCTAGTCAAATGGCTCAAAAAATTTTTTCTCCAAGTTCTTTTGGGGAAAAAAACCTTAGTTTTCAACTTAAAAACAAACCCAGGAATGTTTCAGCAAATCATTACAAAGAATGTAATAACTAGACAGAATAATCACTTTGAATGCAGTGGCCTGAAAAGACTTCACAGTGGAAATAAGGCTCATGCCATTCCCACTTTTCCCCGTAAGGTGCAAGGGTCTGAAAATGAGCATTATTTCTTCACGTAATCAGACAACAGATTAAAATTGTTCATCATGCTATCTGTGCATCATGTAGGAATGAACAAGATAAAAAGAAAAACTCTCCAAACTCTTTAGCAATGGATAAAATTGCTTAATGGTTCTTATTCTTCTTTAGGACTCCATTCTGAAGGGTTGTATCTCAGAAGGCTTAAGCAAGTTACCTGTAACATCTATTTAACCTTTGAAATCCTTTATAAATGAATCACAAGCAAAAAGAAAAGTAATTGATAGAAAGGGTATAAAGAAATTAATACTTACATCTGATATTATACTGTCTCATTTATTTGCATGCCCACCTAAGAAAATATACTTGCCATTAATTTGTACGTCCAGCTCAGAAAATATATTTAAGTGAACTTATAAAGAAGCAATTATAAAAAAAAAAAGCTTACATAAAATTTTCCACTTCACAACTCAAAGAGAAAGATATGTTTGCATCTAAAGGAATATACAGACATGAGAAGTGGCTCAGTAAGTCCAAGTGGACAGAGGAAGTCTGATCCTCATCCAGGACGCTACAATAAACTCTCACCTAGCTCCAAACCCTTTCATTGACCAGAAATACATAACACAAACTCAGAAAGATGCTACAAAGTTTAAGGCACCACATATGTTCCCTTAAGTATTGCCAGGGGAAATCCCTAAACATGAAGCCAGGAAAAGTCCAGAGCATTGAAGAAAGAGAAGGAGGGGAAGGAGGAGAGGTATCAAGGGAGGGAAGGAAGGAGGGAGGGAGGGGGAAAGAAAGGCAAGAAGGAAGTTCAACAATATCTAAAAAGTCATTCTAACTTTAAAATAAAGACTAATTGTCTATATAATCTGGCCTAACAAAAATGAAGTGTTAACCAAACTGAGCAATTTGGCTGAATGCAATTTATATATTAATATCTAATATTAAAAAAGCAACAAATGTTATATGGCTCTCTGGGAACTGAGGTTTATGATACAAGGAGATCCAAGATTCTCAGAATTTCAGACTTAATAGTAATGAATCAAAGATGACAGAGATAAACTAGATAATAAAATATCCAAAGCTCTATAGTTTAAAGAAAATCAGTTAGCAAGACATATGGGACTTCAGTAAATCACAAGGTTGGATAAATGAAAACATTATAAAATAAACAATTCACCTTGCATCTCTGAAGTCCAATTAAACCACAGCCCAAAAGTGACCACTGACAAAGCTGCTATGACAGCCTGTTAGTCATGTATTTCATTCAGTTAACTGATGGTGTTTATTCAGTCAAACGCTTATGGGAAATGTAGGACTCTTAAAGCAAACACTTTAAGCCTATTAGTAGTGTGAAATTTTTCAGTTTTAGAATTTAATATTTCATTACTTTCTTGAATATGTCACACTTAAATCAAATTTTCAAAATGTCAGAAGAGATGGAAAATAATTCATTATAGGCTGCGCAAGTTCCCATAAAAAGATAGTTATATTTTTAAAAATCTACATTACCCAAAATATCCTTTGATGAACACCATTATGCTAAATAGTAATAGCATACAAGGGTTTGATTATAATACATAATAATGCTATACTTCCACAAGCCACTAAAAACTAGAGAAGCATAAATTATGTTGATTTGTAATTTGTAGTTTTTTTCCAATATGAAGTCAAACCTTTGATTAAGTGTGAAGGAGGGGTAGAGATCCCAAAAATATACCTTTCAGGGATCATAGTATCGGTGTAATTCAAAGACAGACTGATTCTGTTCAAAATACAGATAGCATCTTTTCCCCAAGATCCTGGCTGACACAAGTAAAAACTATTGGAGTACTTAAATTTCTTGGAAGACTACCATGCAACTGAGTATACAAACTACTCAAGACTGACCGCATAGCCAGGAATGAATGCAGACATCTTATGTGCACACAGATGTTTAAGTGAATCAAAAACAAACAGAAATGGCTTTTTTGATTTTGCCATAAGGCAGACTTGGGAAGCAGCACTTTTTGAGTACACCTGAGAGGTTACTTAAAAATAAATACTCACTATAACTGAGAAAGGCTTCTTGGGCTGGAGAGAGTACAGGGGTAAGGTAGTAACCTTACATGCATCAGACCTTGGCTCTATCCCTGGCACCACATCTGGTCCCCTGAGCACTTAGGAATGATCCCTGGGCACAGAGCCAGGAGTGAGCCCTGAACACTGCAGGGTTTGCCTCCCATCCAAAAAAAAAGAAAAAACAAACGACTTCTCTAAGAGAATGGATTTTGTTTATTTCTTTGTTTCTGAGCTGCTCGGGGCCTTTTCCTAAATAGGGGAGAGTTGTTTGGAAGTTGCTCCCAGAGGTGCTCCAGAAACCACGAAGTGCCAAAGATGCTACTCAGGCTCATCCATACAGCATACATTGCAGCCCTTTCAACTATTTCCTTGGTCGCAGTAGATTTATTTTTACTGATATAATACTGGATCACCAGATTGTAGATTTTTATGTCTTAGGAGTACAATATTATCACACCACATCTACACTAAGTAGTATGTTAGTTCCTAAATTAGAATTATCAAATAATTGATGTTATTTACTATTTAAGTGTGGAAATAACAGTCCTTTTGAATAAAGTAAATGAGCAAATGCATTTGTCCATACTTCACAAAATTCCACATTAGCCAAACTTCACTGAATAACTCGATGATTAATTTGCTAATTAATTAGCCAGAAGTTTGTCATCAACATGAACTGTATCTTTTTACCATTAGCTTAAATTTTGTTCACATGTTGTAAGAATAAAGAAAAAGTTTCTCGCATGCCATTATAGTAATCAGCTCATCGCCACGCAGCCTAATAGAGATTATCATAGACTTTGATAGTCTCAGTATGTTAACAAATAAAGCTGAATGTGTTACACATGGGAAGGCAGGTGAGGTCGAGAGCATACTAACACTTTCAGGACTTCAAGAGGAAACACTTGCAATCACATTACACTCAAGAAGTGATGAGAGCATCCTTTTTTCACCCACACAGTACCCGAAGAACTGTTCAGCAATATCAGGTCATGACCCTGATGTTTTATGGCTTAAAGACCATAGTTAAAATCCTCATAAGCACTAAAAGTCATCTCTGCACAAGAAGTAGAATATCCTTCGACACTAATGTGCTCCATTTTAAAGACTTCTCCAATGTGTTCCAAACGAGACACAATTTTATTTCCTTAACGGTAGAAAAAAAATCACAGTATTACAGATCCAAGGACCCATTTTACCAAGTGATAAAGTGGAAATGGATTGGCCAAGTAAGAGGAAGCAGAGTCAGAAAAGAACATTATCAATGATTTATCAAAATTCTCATAATACATTTTATGTATACATATATGGGCATATTTATATACACATAAAATGCATTATGTTCCACAAACCAGCCTTAAAAACAGTCAATAATCTATTTATGTATTTCAGCAGAAAAGAATATATCCCAAGGGATAGGTACTACTTTCTGAAAAGAAATATTTTCAATTACAAATGCTGAAACTCTAATGTTTCCCCTACAATGTTAAATGTTCAACTTAATACCTAAGGGTTCTAGACTGCAAAAATAGTTTACGGTATAAAAAGAGAAACAGCATAAAGGAGGGCCAAAAAAATGGCTAAAAATTGGTCAGTTAGTAGTACATTCAAAACATATCCAAGGCTCACTTGGGAATAAATAAAGGTTGATATTTCTGGTGCAATATTGTTTAGGAAGTAATAATAATTACATTATATAAAGATTGCTTCATTATTAATCTACATTTCTTATCTAACTTTAGCACTCTTAGATGAAACTCTTTTTTTTCCTTTTTGGGTCACACCCGGCGATGCTCAGGGGTTTCTCCTGGCTCTGCACTCAGGAATTACTCCTGGCGGTGCTCGGGGGACCATATGGGATGCCAGGGATCGAACCCGGGACAGCATGCGCTGGCCGTGTGCAAGGCAAACGCCCTACACGCTGGGCTATCGCTCCGGCCCCTTAGATGAAATTCTTGTTAGGCATCTATTTTTGCATATTTCTTTTAAAAGATTTTGTAAAAAAAAAAACCACATCTTCTGACTTAAAAAGACAATTACTTCAGAAAAATACAAGTTACAGTATCTCAGTCATAAGTCAGATGAGACCTGCACTTCCTAGGATGCGCACTGCTAATAAAGAATGAACAGCTGGTGAACATGTCATTCAGGACATATGCTAAGCCCTAGTAGAAATGTAAACAAACTCCAACCCCCAAATTGTGCTTTCTAATGCCTCTCCTGTCACCTCCGTAATGGTATCACCCACTTTCCTATCACCTTTTCACCCTAATTAAAAATGTGGCAGTCAGAGCCAGATAGTACAGTGGGTAGGGCATTCGCCTTGCATAGAGCTAACTCAGTTCAATCCTTGGTATCCCATAAGGTTCTTTGAGCCTAAAGGGAGAAATCACTGAGCTCAGCAGTAGGAGTAAGCCCTGAACACCTCCAGGTTTGCCCCAAAAGCAAAAATAGATAAAACAAAACAAAAAAATCAAACATGGGAGTCAAACCACCCTCTTCTCGTTTATCCACGATCAGGCAGTCCAAATTCTTGATAGCTCTTGAATTTAGCCATTTCTCTCCAGGTGGTTTGGTATTTGGTTAGGCATTTCTGACTCAAGTTATTTCATCAGTGTCCTAGTAAGTTACAGTCAGAATAATCTTTAAGCTTTTAAGTGGCTCCCACTACCTTTATGTGAAATGTCCTTGACAACACTCCTACTTTTCATATCTAACAATGTTAAGTAGACTTGGGATCAGCACCTACTAGCCACATTACTCAGAGCATAATTCACTTTTAATACTACTGAAATATTATTTGGACCTCTTCCTTTCAGCCAATTAACCCATCTATGTGCTCCAAAGTGACCATGCAGTTATGATACTATATGGTAATGCTTACTTTGTTCCTCTCTCCCTCCATCTGACTATATGATCCTTAAATCATATTCATGAGCACCATTAACTTCAATAAAAGACTGTCAAGCAGTTGCTGAATAAAGTGATACTACAAAATGGTGCTTAGATGCCTTATAAACTGTATTACCTTCAAGGAAAACTGGCCACCAAATTATTTATAAAATAAGTTAAGCTAATTTTCAAGTCTGTTAAAAGAAAAACTAAAAGCAAAATTGTCAGAAATTCAGGTTACCTGATAGAATCCAGGAAAGTATAATAACCAAGAAGCTACAGAGCCATGCGGGGCTAAGATACAAGCAACCCTGGTTTGTCTCCCATTACCAAACTGTTCAGATTTCTGACTTAAAAGCTTGTACTCAATGGCCTTAAATAAATGTAAAAATTCTCAACTAGGGAAAAGCATAAAAAATTTTATTTTCCTGAATTATGTGTCTTATAAAGTTAAGCTTCTCATGTGTTTATTGTATTTCCTAGGAGTGATAAAAATAGAAGTTCTTTAAAAACAACAACAAATGCTCATAAGAATCACAGAGCTATATTTGAAATTCAGAATCATTGGCTCACAATTGCCCAACTTACTGAATTGAAAATCTTTGAAATGAATACTTTTTAAAGCTAAGCATTATCTTAACAGACTCATTCCACAAAATCCAACAAGAGAGCAACACAATACAAATAGCAGTTCACCTCTTTAAAAGGTATAGAATCATATGATTAGAAAGTCAGCATGCTTTCCAGTGATTCTATATAGTACTTTTATGAATTTGTTTCTTTGAGTAAACTTAAAATACCCAGACTTATGCTAAGGCAAATCTATGGAAAACAGAGTAGAGATTTCAAATAAAATAAAGAACTGAGCTTCAATAGCACCCAGCAATTCACTTGCTGGAATCTTCCCAGGGTTCAAAGACAGTATTTCAATTTCTTTTGTCATTGCTGTGCTATACACAATATTCAAGACATGAAAGCAATCCAAGTGCCTAAGAATAGGTGAGTATACAAATTAATTGTGTGTGAATATACACAAATACCTATATGTATATTTAAAAACACATTTATATATGTATCTATAAATACAATGGCATATTACTATAAGAAAAGATGATATGATGCAGTTTACTTAAGTATGAATGGATAAGGAGGGTAACATGCTGAGTGAAGGTGATGTCAGTCAGAGGGAAAGGATTAACACAGAATGATCTCTTATCTGTGGAATATAAGCATAGCAGGGAAAGGAGAACAAACGGCCAATTGTAACAGAGCTTAAGAGCAGGTCTGGCTCACAGAACTGAGTCTACCAATGGGGTGAGATGGGGAGTTAAAAGGTGACATTAAGACACTAGTGGAGGGACCCTGATGCTCTGGTGGTGGGTGTGGGGCTAAAACTGTATGCCTGAAATTCTATTATTAATGTATTTACAAATCATGATAGCTAAGTAAAATCTGGAGAGAGAAAAAATTAAGGACATCTCCCTATTGCCCCATAAAAACGTATTTTAAATTCCAAAGCATGAGAAGCAGTATACCTCATTCACAGTACCTAAAGTACTTTCTATTACTTCCTAATTATTACAATTTCTGAAAAAGAAAGCACTGCCAAGAGATCTTACTTGAGTAACATAAAGATTCCAATTTGTATGCATCCTACAGAACACTGTGCATTTAGGACTTTATACCAACAAGTTCTAACAAATAAATAAGGTGACCTAGAAATTCCTTTATGTTTAATTCACTGTAATAGAACACGACAGATAATAGATTTTCAGTAATTATTAATAGAGGCCAAACTGACCCTACACTAACTAGATGCAAATATAAGTTCATAGCACAAAGATATTCATAAATTTAGAAAAAGTACAAAAAAAAATTTCAGGATAATTGTATAACGGGCTATACAACCATACCCATCAATTATTTTGTCTCAAGTAATAAATGTTCAAATAGAAGAAAATAACAAGATAATATGGAATTATTCAACTATATATGAAAATAAGAAGTTCCTAAATTCTAACAAATGAACAGAACACAGGGCGATCATTCATATCATAGAGCACATGACAGGAGCATGAGCTAGAATCTAATTCCAATATCTGGTGCCTCATGGTCCACAGAACATCCCCAGATCTAACTGAGAACCTCCTAAGTTCTGCTGGGTATGGTGTATAAAAAATTTAAAGTATAACAAACCCATAAAAAATTAAGCAATCAAAATCTGGGTCAGAGGAACTTGAACTTAAGAAACTGTAAATATGCTAATAGTGGTATTCTATCGCTTTATTATGGAATACAAATATTTTTATACAAATAGACTAATGGAGCTTTGACCACAATGAATCAACAAAGAAATAGCTTTAATAAATATACAAAAGGTAAAAAAGATCTTACCTAGAAATTAATGCAACGTGTTAAAAAATAGATCTCAAGCTCTATTATATAAGACATTATATAATGTTAAATGGAGCAACAGATATACAAATAATTGATAATTTATTGACATATATGCATCAACTAAAGATGCACCAGAATACATAAAGAATGAACTAACAGGTCTGAAGAAAGACACCTGTAGCGACATAATAGACATAGAGGGCTTCAACTCTCATCACCAAATATCACTAGATGGAAAGCAAGAAAGCAACAATGAAACAATTGCATTAAATGAGGAGTTGGGAAAGCTGCAGCAATAGATATCTACAGGGTTTCCCACCCTAAAATTAGTCAAAAACACATTATTCTCCAGTGCACATGGAAATGGTGGTCACAGGGACTGACCTGCTGAAAGACAATAAAAATGTTAATAATTAAACATTATTTAAATAGATTTAAAGCATATCAGTATAGGGGCCGGAGCGATAGCCCAGCAAGTAGGGCATTTGCCTTGCACGCGGCCGGCCTGTGCTGGCCCAGGTTTGATCCCCGGCATCCCATATGGTCCCATGAGCACCGCCAGGAGTAATTCCTGAGTGCAGAGCAAGGAGTAACCCCTGTGCATCGCCGGGTGTGACCCCAAAAAGCAAAATAAATAAATAAATAAATAAATAAATAAATAAAATAAAGCATATCAGTATATGCTCTTTTGGATGTGTGCCAGTCTATAGTGTGAGAGGATACCTCACTGTTGTTTTGATTTGCATCCACTGATGACTAATGATGAAGAGAACTTTTTCATATGCCTTTTGGCCATTCAAATTTCTTCTTTTTGGAAGTTTCTGTTCATTTCTTCTCCCCAGTTTTTGATGGGGTTCACTGTTTTCTTCTTGTAAAGTTCTACCATTGCCTGATCACGATCATGCATATTAACCCTTATCAGATGGGCTTTGGGATGGTGTGGATGCAAAGAGAAAGGAACTCTCATCCACTGATTGTGGGAGCCACAACTGATCCAAATCCTTTTGGAAAACAATATGGATATTCCTCCACAAACTAGATATTGAGCTCCCATTTGACCGAGCAATACTATTCTTGGAAACATACCCTGGAGATACAAAAACACACAGCAAAAACACTATCTGCACTTCTATATTCATTGCAGCTCTATTCACGATAGCCACAGTCTGGAAACAACCTAAATGCGGGAGAACAAAAGACTGGATAAAGAAACAATGGTATTTCTACACAATGGAATAATATGCAGCTGTCAGAAGTCATGAAATTTACCTGCAAATGGATTGACATGGAGATATTATGCTGAGTGAAATTAGTCAGAAAGAAAAGGACAGGTATGAAATGACTGCATTCATTAATGGGATATAAATATATACCAGTGTTCTACTTACTAATTGTGGGAAATGGTAATGCCAGATTAGAACTCAGCATTGAATATACACAAAGAAATTTCCATGACAAACCCTAAATGTCTATAGGGCAAGTCACAATATGTAAGAGGAGAGAGAGAGAAAGAGAGAGTGAGAGAGAGAGGAAAAGGAAAAGTCTGCTATAGAGGCTGGCTGGGGAAGGAAGGGGAGAATGGGGGACATTAGTGGTGGGAATGGAGGACTGGTGGAGGAGGTATGAGTGCTAGAACACTGTATGACTGAGACAGACTATGAAGATCTTTGTAAATGCATCTCTCATGGAGGTATAATAAAAAAAAGAAAGAAAAAATGTCACCGAGTAAGGTCTGAGCAATAGTACAGCTGGTAGGGAATATACCATGCACATTGTTGACATGGTACCTGGTACCATATATGGCCGCCAAGCCAGTCAGGAGGGGTTCCTGAGTGCAGAGTCAGAAAGAAGCCCTGGGCATTCCCGGATGTGGTCCAAAACTAATAGTGATAGTAATAATAATATCAACAATAATAATAGCATAACTAACAAAACTCATGAAATAAAAATTTAATTGAAATGTAATTTTATTAAATTATAAGTTCCAGTTTAAGTGAACGTAAATATTTTTCAATAGTTTTAAAATAAAAATATTCCACATAATGCCTATATATTTTTAAATATGCTGCTATTGCAAATATCATTCTCAATGGGGAAGAACCAAAAGCCTTCCCCCTAAGATCAGGCACAAGACAAGGTTGCCCACTCTCACCACTTCTACTCAATATAGTACTGGAAGCACTTGCCACAGGAATCAGAGAAGAAAAGAACATTAAGGGTATCCAGATAGGAAAGGAAGAAGACAAGATATCACCATCTTCAGATGTCATGATATTATATCTAGAGAACCCTACACTTTCTACCAAAAAGCTCCTTGAAACAATAGATACCTATAGTAGAGTGGCAGGGTACAAAGTCAATACCAAAAAGTCAGTGGCTTTCCTATACACAAAAAATGAAAGAGAAGAAAGGGATATCAAGAAAACAATTCCATTCACATTCTCTGCTCATGGATTGGGAGAATCAACATTGTCAAAATGTAATGCTCCCTAGAGCTTTATACAGATTCAATGCCATCCCAATAAGGATACCCATGACATTCTTCAAAGAAATTGACCAAACTCTCCTGAAATTTGTATGAAATAATAAACCCCCACGGATAGCTAAGGCAATCCTTGGGAAAAAGAAGATGGGAGGCATCATCATCCCCAACTTCAAGCTGTACTACAAAGCAGTAGTAATTAAAACAACATGACATTGGAATAAAAACATACATGTGGACCTATGGAATAGAACTGAGTATCCTGACAACCAGCTTCAAATACATGATCATTTAATATTTGACAAAGGAGCAAAAAGTGCAAACTGGAACAGGAAAGCCTCTTCAACAAGTGGTTCTGGGAAAACTTGGCAGCTACATGTAAAAAATGAATTTAGACCTCTGTCTATCACCATGCACAAGAATCAGATGAAAATGGATTAAAGATCTCAATATCAGACTAGAATCCATAAAAGTACATTGAGGAAAACATAGGAAAAACCTTCTATGACATTGAAGATGAAAACATTTTCAAAGATAAAAATACCACTAACAAAACAACTAGAAGAAAGAATAAACATATGGGACTACATGAAACTAAAAAGCTTCTGCACCTCAAAACGTGTGGGAGTCAGAGGTTAGGTAAGACAGAAAATGGAACAGGGTGCTAATAATTGTCGAGGGTACTAGTGCCAACCTGGAACTGAGCATTAAATAGAGGCAGGGGGATACACATGACAACCTTTTAATGTATGTTCTGTAATCCATAGTCTGGGGGGAAGGAAAAGAGAAAGAGAGAGAAAGGGGAAAGAAATAAAGAACCTGCCATGGAGGTGGGCTGGGGAAGGGGGAGGGAACCGGGATGTTGGTGGTGGGAGATGGGCACTGGTGGAGGGACGGGTGCTGGAACACTGTATGACCAAAACCCAAACATGAACTTTTTTAATTGTATATCTTTTATTTGTATATCTCACAGTGGTATAATAAAATACTTAATAAATAAATAAATAAATAAATAAAGCTTCTGCACCTCAAAAGAAACAATGACCAAGATACAAAACCAGTCTACAAAATTGGAAAGAATATTTACCCAATACCCATCTGACAAGGGATTAATATCCAGGATATATCAGGCACTGGTAGAACTTTAAAAGAAGAAAACAGTCAACCTCATCAAAAAATGGGGAGAAGAAATGAACAGAAACTCCGACAAGGAGGAAATTGAATGGCCAAAAGACCTATGAAAAAATGCTCATCATCATTGGTAATCAGAGAGATGCAAATCAAAACAACAATGAGATATCATCTCACACCACAGAGGCTAGCACATATCCAGAAGAGCAAAAACAACAAGTACTGGCGTGGATGCGGAGAAAAGGGAACACTCATCCATTGCTGGTGGGAACGTCGACTAATACAGCCTTTTTGGAAAACAATATGGACATTTCTCCAAAGATTAGAAATTGAGCTCCCATTTGACGCAGCCATACCACTCCTGGGAATATACCCTGGGAATGCAAAAACACACAGTGGAAACACCACCCCCACGTTTATGTTTATTGCAGCACTATTCACAATAGCCAGAATCTGGAAACAACCAGAGTGCCTGAGAATTGATGACTGGATAAAGAAACTTTTGGTACATCTACACAATGGAATAATATGCAGCTGTTAGGAAAAATGAAGTTATGAAATTTGCCTATAATTGGATGGACATGGAGAGTATCATGTTGAGTGAAATTAGCCAGAAGGAGAGAAACAGATATAGAATGACTGCATTAATTTGTATGGCATAGATACACACACATATATATGTATATATATATATATTTTTTTTATACCAATATTCAAGGTCAGACAAAACATGGATCAGGAGGTCTTTCCAAAAATGGAACCTACCACAAGCGTCTGGGAGTCAAAGGTTCGGTGGGACAGAGAAGAGAACAGTGTACTAACAACTGTTGTAAGTGATGATACTAGCCTAGAACTGAGTATTGAATACAGGCAAAGAGATACACATGATAGCCTCTGAGTGTATGTATTGCAAGCCACAGGATGTAAGAGAAGGAAGAGAGAGAGAGAGAGAGAGAAAAGAGATAAAGAACTCTCCTTGGAGGCAGGCAGGCTAGGGGAAAGGGGAGGGAGTAGAGGACATTGGTAGTGGGAAATGGGCACTGGTGGAGGGATTGGTGCTGAAACAATGTATTACCCAAACCCAGAATGAACATCTATGTATTTCATGGTGGTATAATAAAATATTAATATACATAATAAATTATATATAAATATATTATATATAATAATATATAAATAATATATAAATAAATATATTGTATATAATAAAATATCAAAATTTAAAAAGAAATAAAATAAAATAAAATGCATTTACGGTATAAAACAAAAAAAGAAATATGAATACCTCTGTAAATCATGGTTCTTTCATTAAATTATTTTAAAAACAGAAAAAATATGCTGCTATTTTAAAAAATTTTAAATAAACCAAAACTCAAAGTGCCACCAAACAATATCATATCAAGATATTTACTGAAGAACTGTGAATCTACCAACTACTGTTCAATATTTGTTTGCTTCAAAATCTGTTTTTTAATTAAATGTAAATAGGATATGTTTGTCACATCCATAAAATCATTTACTGAAATTAATATAAAAATGATGGCATCAGTGTGAGATGCCATTTCATTAATTTCAATTCACTAACATAATCTTGTTCTTTAAATTTTTATCTCAAATCCATTCCATAGAGAATGCAGTAATTAATATTGTTTTACTACCATAAAATACAACAGTGGTTTCAGTCCTCAGAAAATTGAAAATCAGAAATTTTAATCTCAAGAATTTTAAAAACACTCCCATACATATATCCTTTGAGTTAACTATATCACTGTATAGTCTTCCCATTCATCATCAATTTGCTCGAGTGGGCACCAGTAACATCTCCATATGTCCTGTCTCATGCAAGTAGAGCCCAAGGGCATCTGTTTGCTCCAGGAACATAAAGAGCCTCAAACCATTCCATCAGGTCATGGGAATGAGGTCTATAATTGTTACTGGTATTTGGCATATCAAATACGACATGGGAGGCTTGCTAGGCTTTGCCATGTGGGTGGCAACTATAAGTGCTTTTAAAAAAAGAAAAACTTCAAACTTTCAAAACAACACCTTTTAATAGTAGAGAGTTTGGAGCATTCGAGAGTGCAAAAAAAGTAAATATTTTCTAAATAATGCTACCTTGGTCCCAGAGTGATAGTGCAGCAGGTATGGCATTTGCTCTTCCAGTGACAACCTGGGTTCTATTCCCAGCACTCTATATGGTCCCCCATACCTGCCAAGAGTGATCCAGGTGGAGAGACAGGAGTAAGTCCTAAGCACCACTGAGTGTAGCCCACAAACAAAACAAAATACTACTATTGAATACAAGTAATGACTGTTTAAGATTTTGGAATACATTTAGTATTTTTGTATAGAGATGTTTATTTTTAAGAAACTGCATGTAAGAGATATGACAAATGAAATTAAACTATTGAAAGAGTATTGCCTTAAAATTATATATGTTTCAAGTATAAATCTTAAAATCAACTTTTGAAATACTGTATTATAATCATTACTAAAAATATAATTCCAATCCTTACCTACAAGTGGTCTCTAAGCCTAACTTTCCCACTTCACTTAAATAGAAGACACATTTTTTGTGTAACTTTCCAAATGATTTCTTTAATAAAGGTTTCCTGGAAGTGCAATTATTCAATCAAAAAATGTGAATATCAGGGCCGGAGTGATAGCACAGCGAGTAGGGCATTTGATTTACACGTGGCCAACCAGGTTCATCCCGGACATCCATATGGTCCCTCTAGTACCAGCAGGAGTAATTACGGAGTGCAGAGCACAGCCAGGTGTGACCCAAAAGGAAAATAAAAAGAAATGTGAATATTAATGCATATTTAAATATCTTCCAAACAGATTAAAGAATTTTTATTCCCACTGTAATGATAAAACCATATCCTTCACTCCTACCTACACTAGAGGGTATAGTTTAGCACTGTGAATGTGGCAGGTTAAAAATAGCATCTTGATTCATTTCTATTTCTTTATTGTTAAAGTCAAACCTTTCATAAAATGTACTACAGAAATAATCTACTAGAATTTTAATTTAAAATATAATATAGTTTTGCCAATAACTGAATTGTGAGAAACAATGTTATTTATAATTTATTATTGCTTTAAGTCACATACGGTA
Organism: Cryptotis parvus; assembly: GCA_021461705.1. NCBI lineage: Eukaryota > Metazoa > Chordata > Mammalia > Eulipotyphla > Soricidae > Cryptotis > Cryptotis parvus. Next base: position 254,935 of record JAJIBD010022593.1, read on the forward strand.
AAACCGGCTGTGCTTAAATTATGTGCAATACTTTTTTAAAAAGTTTTATTTTCCTAGTCCCAACTATATCAAATTTCTTCTCTTCTTACTTCCTATTACATTCATGTCTGTGAGAACTAAACTGAAGTTTTTTTAAAAAAAATAGGTATTGTGAAACAATTGTTCTGTTTTATACTTCAATCAAAACTATAAATTATTTACATATAATAATATTCAACAAAAGTAAGAATGATTACCACATAAGTGATAGGTTTAATGAAAGATTTCTTCTCAGACCCACAGAAAATATTTTTAAGAATCATTATTAGAATTAAAATATATTTTATACGGATTGAAAAGCAACTAAAAGAGCGGCTCGTCCCTCGCCCACGGCCCTGGACACAGTAGGTCTCAGCTCTCCCCAATGCCAGGCTAGGGGTCTAGGAGTGATACCTACTATAGTGGCATGCCAGTGGCTCTCCGTGGCTCCTGCCTCGCAGTTAGTTTCCTCCTGTGTTGGAGGTAGGGTGAGAGCTACAGGGGCCACCTTAAGAAATGGCAGGCAGGTGACTCCTTGGTTTCTCATAGCAAACTATTCTGTTCCCCCAATGTTTGCATGGAGATCAGTGGTGTGGGGACAACTGTGGCTGGCAGACACACCACTCTCAAGCTCCTATTCAGTGTGTTTTTAAAAGTTATATAGGGATGCTTGGCCAGAGCGATAGTACAGTGTCTAGGGAATTTCCCTTGCACAATGCTAACATGGATTTGATCCCAGGCTTTCTCTGAACCTACCAGGAATGAACCCTGAGCAAAAAGCCAGGATTAAGTCCTGAGCAGTGCCAGTTGTGGCCCAAAATCAAAACAAAAAAATATAAATATCTGATATATAGTAATGTGAACAATTTTTGATACAAAAACCATACATCATATTTATACATATATACACATATTTTATTGTGTATATATTTTAGTGTGTAAATACTGGACAAAAGTATGGAGTGATACACAAGAATTTCATAATGGTTACTAATGAGGTAGAAACTATAACTTTCAAAAGGTAAAAAGGTACTTGTATTTTATATTATTGTTATTTAAGTACTTTTAAAAGGACTTGTACTTTTTATATTATTTTTATCTTGCTATGATGATGTGCCAATGACATATAGTGATTTACATTTTAGGGGCTGGAGCGATAGCACAGCGGGTAGGGTGCTTGAGTTGCAAACAGTTGACCAAGATTTGATCCCGGGCATCCCATATGGCCCCCTGAGTATGGCCAGTAGCAATTCCTGGGTGCAGAGCCAGGAGTAACCCCCGAGCATCGTCAGGTTTAACCCAAAAAAGAAAAAAATCTATTTTATTGCTTGGAGTCTGTGATTTACAAAACTGTTAAGGATAACTTCCATGGACATAATTTCAATACCACACCCATCAACAGAGTGACCAACTGCCTCCCCAAAACCCTCCCTTTCAAACCGTCACCCTCAACTCAATTGAGTGGATTAGTTCTCCTGTTGTTGCCTTTGTCCCTTCACTTGTACTTTTTAATTCAATATTTAATACATACCGCTGTTTTACTTTTAATGTAAAAGTATCTTATGTATATTCTAAATAATGTTATCATTTTTTTTTAGAGAATGGGTGATAAAGAAATAAGACCGGATGGAGAGGTAGTAAGTGGGTAAGGCACTTGCCTTACACATAATCTACGGGTTCAGTCCTTGCACCCATATGTTTCCCAATACACCTGGTAGTGACCTCAAGCACAGAGCCAGAATTAAGTCCCAGGTGAGCCTCCTACCAAAAAAAAAATTAAAGAAATAATTATATATTTTAAATATTTTAGATATTTTACTTATAATGAAACTCTTCAATCTGTACTCCAACTTATTTTTATACTCTTGTATTTCTTGTTTATCTTTAATCTTAAGACACTTTTGCTATAACATCTTCCAAATTAAAGAATTCTAACAGAATTTTCTAAAGTTCATCTTGCTATGATGATGTGCCAATGACATATAGTGATTTACATTCTATGACAACATGCAATGCCCCAATATCTAATTAATTCATATTCACACATTTTTAATGAATTAATGTGACATTTTATGTCATAAATTATATAAAAGTCATGTCATCTATAATAGGAAAGGTAAGATAACCCAAAATCAACTATCCCTGATGAGGTCAACCAAACAGTTGAGACTGAGGCTAAAAAATTAGTAATAATTAGCTACATCACATATGACACATTTATAACACTTATGTATAATATTAATTACATCAATTTGTTTCAACTCCATCTTTTAATTTTAATAATTTAAAGTAGACATACAGTGTTGTTATTTAAGTTGAAGATTTGGAGTTCAGAAATTTTGCAGTTCTTTCTTGGTTTGGATGATTTTTAAATTAAAATTAAATTCTAACACAACAAGAACAAGCATACTGTTGCATTGAAATAAAAATGCCATTTTTAAAAGCAGAGGATATTTTTTAAGACTATATTAAACTAGTTTAGTTTAAAAATGAAGTGATTTGTGAGTCTCTGTAACTTATTTTAAAGATCTTAAAAATTATTTAGGAATATCCAATAACTACATTATATACATAGTCTACATTACAGAGTATCTTTTATTTTTCTTATTTCCAATGACCTCTAGCATATTTCATATTATCTAAATGAAGTCATTAAACAAATTGTTTGAACAATGAATGGACAAATAAAGAAACAGATAGACAGATATGAACTAATCTGGGAAATGAACTAATCATGGGAAAGACTTGTCTCAAGTCTCACCGAAATCAATCAAACCTAGACTTCTTATCCCAAATTATCAGAGAAATAGCAAAATTAAGTACCATCCATGTAAAGGCAGTCTTTCACTCTTTCCTATAAACATCAGCATGAGTAGAAGCAGCAACAGCGGCAACTGAAAACATGCCATGTGAAGAATTCTATAAGGTCAACAGAGACACAAAGAAACAGAAAAGACTACCACAGCAAACACATATAAGAGGATACACTGCAGTTCAAGGCAGCCTTTGCTAAGTGGCATGTAGGTGAGACAGAGAACAAGGTAAAACAAAGGAAAAACGCAAAAGTAGAAGTAGAGTAAAATCTCTTCCTGGAAGAGACAAGACCTCATCTGTGGTAAAGAGGAGAAAGATCTGTAGCAAATGCAGTGACAGGCACAATGGCCTATGGACAAGATGAGATTGGTTTTGCAGTTCATAAAAAGATTTATGAAGATAATGCATGATCAGAGATAGACTCCAAATTGTTTTTGGTAATTCAGAAGTTAAGATATTAAAGCACACCAAAGAAAAAAATTGCTGATACTTATTGAGCATTGGTATATGCCAAGTAAGGTAGGTGGTTATCATTTTACCAAATATATACATATACTTCTGTATATTCTTAATCATTTCATGAATAAAGAATTTATTATATTACTTAATCACTAATAGGAAACTAGCAATAGGTCTGAAACTACACATTTGTCCCTTTGCTAAAATATTATCTGTGTGTTTAAGAAAGATTTGTAGTGACAAGCTTTATCCCCAAATAAATTCAACATAACTATTTACTCTGAGTCTCAAAAATATTGTTCCAGAAGCCACTGATTGCACTTTTAGTTGATCACAGTACACTAAAGGTGAGTTTCTCTGGATTTTATTTGTAAAAACGATTCTTCTTTCAAACTAAATTACTGCAAAAACACTTACCACAAAGGAAATTGCTAACAAAATCATTATCTACCTCAGTACAAACTAATGCTATTACCTCCAGGAAACAGAAGCAACTGAATTATATAACAGAAATATTAGTTTAAAAGGTCACTGGATGTCAGAAAGTATCATTTTACAGGAGTCTCCTGAGACAGCATTCATCAGAAATTATAATGCTTAGAACACCAAGTTCAATGCCATGATTCAGCAGATCTCTTTCCTCCGTGGTACATTTAGTACTAGTCATGAAGCTCTAGAAGGGTAAGAATAGTTTTCTCTGAAATATTACTTCTACGTAAAAAGAAAAAAAATACAGAGAGATGCTAATACAAGCAATACTTTACAAAACTGGTACCATATACTTTATATAAAAGGAACATATACACCCCCTCCAAAGTAGCTCTGAGGAACCCCATAAACCAAAAAGTCATTTAACAATAAGAAAACCAAGATCATGTAATGAAGTAAAAGATATACTCAATAAAATTTGTAGAAGTACTGACTGGAAGACTTTAAAGGAAATTAAGGTTAGCCATATCACTACTACCTACTATCAACTCAATAAAAGATCTTTAGGTTGATAAAAGATAAAAAAAAAAGCAGAGCTGCGCAGCGGCTGGGGAGACTGGAGCCGGCTTGCGCCGAGCCCAGCTGACGATGGGATCCCGAGGAGGGCAGATGGGTTTTGGGTGTTGGCCCATCGCCTCTGGGGGGTCCCGGAAGCAGCCGGATGAAACTCGCCCATCACACTAGCACCATCTTCGCTGTCCGGACGCTGAGAAACTGCCTCACGACCAGATCAACAGAGCAAAACCAGTTCAAGCCCAGATTGCGCGCCGCTTGCGGCCGCACATCCACTAAAATAGTGAAACAGTAATGTCTTTTAATGCACTGTATTCCACGAAGTGCAGGAAAGTTTATCGGGAAGGAGATATAAAGACAAAGAAATGACATACAGAATCTGCCAAGTAGTTGAGGTGCGGGAGGGGTGAGGGAGGTGGGGACATTGGTGATGGTAGATGGGTTTGGGTGGAGGGATGGGTGTTGGAACACTGTAGATCCAAAACTCTACATGAGCATCTTTCAATTGTATGTCTAAAATGGTGTAATAATATTTGGGGGGGGGGAAAATAATAAAATTAAATGAAAAAAAAAAAGATCAAAAAAACTAAAAAATGTAGCAAGGGCTGTCTCTTCAACAAATGTTGCTGGGAAAACTGGTTGTCCACATGCCCCCCAAAATGAACTCAGGCTTCTTTTTATTGCCATGCATGAAAGCCAAATCAAAATGGATTAAAGACCTAGTAGAGAGAACTATATGCAGAACTCTCAATGACATTGAAGCTAGAGGCCTCTTAAAGGATGAAATGCCACTAACCAAGCAAACAGAAGCAAAGAAAAACAAATGGGACTACACTAAACTAAGAAACTTCTACACCTCAAAGAAAACTAGACTGGAATACAAAGACAGCCCATAGACTAGGAGAAAGTATTTGCCCAGTGCTCATACAACAAAGGGTTAACATCAAAGACATATATCACAGTAGAAATCTACATGGTCATGATGTATAATCTTCTTGATGAGTCTTTGGATTCTGTTTGCTAGTATTTTGTTGAAGATCTTAGCATCCGTGTTCATCAGGGAGATTGGTCTGTAGTTTTCTTTCTTTTGTGTCTCTCTCTCCTGCTTTGGGTATCAGGGTGATATGTGCCTCGTAGAAGCTGTTTGGGAGTGTTTCTGTTTCTTCTATTTCCTGGAAGAGCTTGAAAAGGACTGGCAGTAGGTCCTCCTTAAAGGTTTGGTAGAGTTCACTAGGGAATCCGTCTGGACCTGGGCTTTTGTGTTTGGGCAGACTTTTAATTACTGTTTCTATTTCCTCGATGGTGATGGGTTTATTCAGGTATTGGAGGTCTTCTTGTTTCAGCCGTGGGAGGTTATAGGACTTCAGGAATTGATCCATTTCTTCTAGATTCTTTCTGTATGTTTCTTTCCTCCAAGGATCTTTATGGCTCTTCCAATGCTCTACTTTTGAAGAAAATTCAAAGATCTTCTATTTCTCCAGCCTTTAAATTTTGTTTTTTTTTCTTTTCTTTTCTTTTTCTTTTTGGGTCACATCCAGCGATGCTCAGGGGTTACTCCCGGCTCTGCACTCAGGAATTACTCCTCAGTGCTCGGGAACCATATGACATGCCAGATATTGAACCTGGGCTGGCATAGGCTGGCAGCGTGCAAGGCAAATGCCCCACCCACCCGGACTATTGCTCTGACCCCACTTATTTTTTTTTTTGGGGTCACACTCGGCAATGCTCAGGGATTTCTCCTAGCTCTGCACTCAGGAATAACTCCTGGCGGTGCTCGGGGGACCATATGGGATGCCGGGGATCGAACCATATGGGCCGGCTGCGTGCAAGGCAAACGCCCTACCCGCTGGGCTATTGCTAAAGCCCCCACCCTTGCTTTTTTTATATGAACGCAGAGTCACGTCGGAGTCTGGTAAGCTACCCATAGTGTATTTGATATGCCCGAAACAGTAACAATAATGGACCTCATTCCCAACAAATGGAGATATTACTGGTGCCTGCTGGAGCAAATCATGAACAATGGGAACACAAGTGATACAAGTGATGGCGATTCCTCAGAAAAACTAGCACTTGAGCTTCCATATGACCCAGCTATTTCACTACTGAAAATATACCACAGATATAGGCTGGGAAATGGAGGGAAACTGAGGACAATGGTAGAGGGTAGTGAACACTGATGAAAAGTTTGGTGCTGGAGAAATATACACTTGAAACTCAATCAAAAAATATTTTTGTAATTTGTAATCACGAAGACTCAATTATAAAAAGTGTTTTAAAATATGGGGCCACAGTGATAGTGAGGAGGGTATTTGCATTGCATGCAGTGACCCGGGTTGGATCTCTGGCATCCCATATGATCCTCCAAGCACCACCAGGAGTAATTCCTGAGTGCAAAACAGGAGTAACCCATGAGCATCACTGGCTGTGACGCAAAAAGATTATTTAAAAGAAAATTTAAGCTATTCAGGCAAATTGAACCTGACAAAAATATGAAAACTGGTCGGACCTGGTGGCCCTGCCGCGCGAGCTGCCCACGGGCCAGCACAGGGCCTCACGGAAGGCTGGGGAGGCTGGCGCT